>JAGDQP010030985.1:0-22225 GCA_022664845.1 Lepisma saccharinum | reverse complement strand
TTATCGAACCATGTTGAATAATATTAAATTTACTGTTAACATCGAAACGGTACGCAAATATAGTCGAACAGACATGTTGCTAATTTGATCAAGTAATGAAAATATGCGGTAGCTGTCAAACATGGCTAACCGGGAATTTCGAATAGATTTGGAAAACTGGAGGCGAGAAATTGGCATATGACTATTGAAATCTAACGAACCGATACTTTTAATGTAAGAATTCGGTTAATAGCGGCCCCATACTGAAATTTAGAACATGTTGTACATTTTGATTAATAATCTCAAAATAAAATAATAAATTTAATGAGTTGAAATTCCGAAATAATGTCGCTGAAAAGTCCTGATAGCACTTGTATCAGTTTTATTCTTCTTAATAAGATTTAACGTAATTTTCCGGAACGGACGAAATCAATCGAAATATTATCAAAATATTTACAAAATTTGGTGTTTATATCTACCTCTCGTAGACAGGGCTTAGGAAGTACAGATGACGGAAAGCCCATACGTCCATTCGTCTCGTCTTTAAAATTGGAACTAAACTAACATGGCGTGGGAGAGCAGTTCTCCCAGCAAACGGAGAAGAAGGCTGATTCACACCAATCAGCAAAAAACAAGTCACGAAGCATTGACTAGGATCCAATCAAAAACAAGCGTTAGGTCCAAGTCATTGCTGCGTGACTAACGAAAACCTGGATGGATAACGATAAAAATCCAAAGCAGAAATCCAAACGAAACACTCTCAAAGAGTCTAAAACCAACCAAAGAGAATGAGCTAAAGAGAACACACAGAAAGGAAACAAAAAGGAGACTAGAAAATAAAAGAGGAATAAAAATAAAAATGGAACAGCAACTATGTTGTTACAGTGGTACAAGTGGATTGTAGTTATTGCATGTTATTTGAAACAGTCTATACAGTAATGTAGTCAGAATATACGTTGTATTGAAAATAAAGGAGAACACAATTATTATAAAAATGACAACAACAAAAAATACGTATGTAACTGAAAAGCAAGAATTGTCTTTCTATTTTATAAATTAAAATGAAGCTACTTATTGCGGCTCGCACCTTTGTACTTTTCTTTTGTACATTTGTTTTAATCGGAAGAACAACTGCACAAATGTTTATTAGTTCCTTACAATTGATTTTCTTGTATAAATGATTAAAAATTTCTGAAAATTTTTAGTATTTGTTTTAATGAGCTACTTGACTTAAAACTTCGGAATTTTGGGTAATCAAAACCTTATAGTAGATACTTTATATTAGTCCTACTTAGTTAATATGATGGAATTATGTAATTATAGGAAAGTAGTAAATACATGTATTAAACTGATGAAACGTCGATGTTATTATTTTCTGTAGTGAAAGGTAAATTCGGAGAAAGTACAATTAAATGTTTATACAATATTTTCCAGAAATATCGAATGGTTAGCTTTTTCATTTTATGAAACTACATTATTTTTTCATGCGACGTCTATTACCGTACAAGTAAAGCTTACGGTATAGCAACAATGTAGGAACAAATGAAAACAATTTTCACAAAACGGAAAATTTTCATCACTAGTTCTTCGGCCACAAATTGTGATCGAAATACATTGATGACGCAAATTTTATAATATTATTGACACCTATTTAGTAAACGGAGGTGCTGAGAAATCACATACATTATGTGTACTATATTATATAACATATATATGTTTCTTTTGATACATCTCTACGAGTATTTCTGCGTAGCTGTTTGGAATAAATATGTCCAATTCTGTAACGAGTAATACATACAACAAAAAATAATAAATATTAATGTTTCATTATGGTGTCCCTCTATCAGAAACGACACCAACTCACAAGAAGTGCAAGTTACCTATCACTGACTTCTGTATTATCTAAGTAAATGTCACGAGATTTGGGGAATATAAAGTATAGTTAACCCATGCTACCGTGTCATTTATTTTACTTTGGTCGCAATATTTGCAGCACTAGAGCTGCGGAGCAGAGGAAGAGTAACTGTTTTCCAATACAGTAGAGTCCCGATTAACCGAATTCCGACGCAGTTTGCAGATAATAAATTTGATTTACACTCAAATAGTTACGAACGAATTATCTGAGAAATCCTTGCAAAGTTCACTAAAAATACAGTACAGTAAATATGTTGTAGTATTACATTATAGAAGTAGGCCTATATTTTTTTAAAAAAAGTTTAGTTTACTTTAAAATAATGTTATTCCTTTTAATATTTAGTACAGTACTAAACTATATAGTATGTAGATCAAGATGTTTCCGGTTTGACCGAATCACCATTGGTTCCATCAAATTCGGTTCAACGAGACTCTAGTGTACCACTTTCGAATGTTGAAAATGATATATATGTTACGAAATGCTGCCGCATCAATGTGTATATAAGTTACGAATAGTTTTAATTAGAATTCTTCACGAATAAAATAGGTTGTGGGTACAGTACTTTTTTTTTTTTTTTTTTTTTTTTTTACCAAAACGTGTAATAAATCGGAACAATCGCATTTACAATTTACATAATTGACTTTTACTAACAACGTTCCCCAACATAATTAAGACATTTTCCTGCGCTATGTGAGTGCTAATTGCAATTCTTTAAAATCATTTCAGATTTCGAAGGTTTTTTTTTTTTTTCATGAAGTTAATGGGGTACATCTAATATGCAACAATTCTAATTGAGGCCTTTATTGCAAAAAAAAAAAATCACAATGTCAAAAGGAAAAAAAAAAGGTTTTCAGGAGAGAAAGGAAACCTTCAAAAGTCCAAATGGATTCTTACGGTAGCACTGGTTGGTGGGTTTGGCAATAAACCACTCAATTAATGTAAGAATAACTTGTATACATTTATACGGTAGCATTTTGACGTATGTATTCTCTGATTTAAATAACTGTAAGCTGCAAATGAAGATTCTTGTGTAAGATAAGTAACATCGTTCACAAATCAAGGGCTAAGAAGCGAAGGGAGTGACACTGAGAATAAGACAACTTCATATTTAACACAAAACATTTATGACACAAAATATTTAGTAAGATATATAAAATATGAACATTTTTTTTAAAAAAAGGAATGTCACTTGCACCCCTTTGCTTCTGTCCCCCTCAAATGATTCGGAATAGTGTTGCAAACGTCATGTTCAGAGGCCCTTGTAACTAGACACTTGTTGCGTAGGCGTATGACGTCATCAATTATGGTAATTCTTATTTCTCAGCTAAAATAAAAACAATGTCAAAATTTCAGATACTGTATTATTGGGGTCGCTTTCCAAAAATTTCATTATTGCTTGTCATTTGTCCAGTATCTTCGAAAATATGGAAACACACACACACACACACACATACGCAGCGTAGGTGCGAAGGCCTCTTAACGGTGCAGATCACCCCCGCCATCTTGGTATGACTATTCCATTGATTTACATGGGAACAATTTTACTCGTCTTATGTCTCTCAGAAGTAGAATATTCAAGTTCCGCTTTTACGAAATTTGTCTTGGTGGTTATTTTGACTCTTGTAGAGTTTTGGTTTGTGAAGTTTCTTCAAATATATGAGTGTAATGTATTATTAATAGTTTACCATATAAATCGCAATAGGTCAACGCGAAATTATACTGTTTGTGTGTAAAAATATTGCATTTCTATAAAACAGCATGAGTCAAAGAAAACATGACGAAACACTAGGCGAAAACAGAAGTTAAAAATTACGCTCTTGAAAGACATAAGACCAGTAAAACAATTCCCATGTAAATCAATGGAAAGGTCATTCCCAAGATGGCAGGAGTGATCTACACCGTTAAAACTCGAATTCCAGTTACGTCGCATCTGTCTATGCCGCAAACGTGACACACAAAACTTATTTCCCTAAGCTGAAAGAAAAAAAAAAGCCTGCCCAATGAGCACATTTACAAGAATCCTCTATATTCTGCAATAAAGTGTATCTTCACAAATGATGGAATCAGTGGTTTATTCAGACCTTTTGAATTGGGGGGAGAACTGAAATCATAAGCATGTATGTAGTTCATTTCACACACTTGTTGCCCTTTCAACAAAAGATAACTAACCATATTTACGGGGCGTGTAGGGTTAAAGTTCAGACGTGTTGAAGACGTATAGTCGGGAGAACAAACAGAAGAATATTAAATCTTCACCACAGAACCATGAATAATCAAACGTAGCCAAATTCAGGTCGAAAAGTTGAAAAATCTCAAATCACCAGATATTGACAACAATCCCAACCGAATTATTGAAAGCGGGAGAAACGGCATAAGTCAACGAATAGATAAGTGCTATATGGACAAAGGAGGAGCTTCCAAAGGGATGGAAAACATTAGTAACAGTACCACTTTACGAAAAACAGGCGATAAATATGGCTCATAAAATTTAATTCAGTTTTGGCTTGTATAAGACGACGATAAGTCGGACTGATAATTACCGCAGAATTTCGTTACTGATAAAACGCCTAAGTCTATAAGGGGATGAAATCATTCGAGATCACCACTGTGGATTTAGAAGACCAAAATTTTCCACCACTTTGGACCAAATTTGCGTCTTGAGACAAATATTAGAGAAGAGATGGAAAACCGGACAGTTGAGCATTGACTTACAGAAAGTGTATGATTCTAACAAAAGGTAAAAATTATACAATACTCTGGTACGATCTGGAACTTAAAAAAAAAACTTGTTCAGCTAACGAGATTAGAGAGAAAATAAACACATGTAAATATTTAGGAACCTTTGTAACAAGCAAAAACTAGGTCACGGAAAAAATAAAAAGTTGATTGGCATTTTACACAGTAGCTTTCTAGTCAGTTCAGAAGCTTCTAACCTCGCGATTAATTTTTTAAAAAAAGTTGAAATTGAAAATGCACAGGAACGGTTATTCTGTCGGTAATATTTTATGGTTGCGAAAGTTGGACTGCGATCCAAGCAGATGAATGTAAATTGTGAGTATTCAAAAATAAGATTTTTGAGAAAGATACACGGGCCGAAACGGAACCAGATGACCGGAGAATGGAGGAAACTGCATAATGAAAAACTATATGGACTGTATTGTCCTTCTGATCTAGGAAAAAGTTTCTTCTGATACGAAAACCCCTTCGCGGTAAAGGGAAGAGTGACGCAAGAATTCTACTCACAAAAGAAGTGATATCCATTTTGCGAGTGACTTTCTTTGCGTCACTATGGCGAAAGTGTTTCCTTTGTAATAAAATTAAGAGAATAGATCCTCCCTTCCGCTATAGTGACACAAAGAAACTCACTCGCAAAATGAGTAGAATTTTTGCGTCACTCTTCCCTTTACCCCGAAGGGTTTTTTGTACTGATATCATTTATTTTGTAAGGCTGCCTATCAAAAATTGTGCATAGTCCTCATACAAAAGATCGATTTTGGACCATGGTAGGGTTCGTATCTCGAAAACCGTAACTCCTATTAAAAAAATAAGATTATTTTTACCCCAATGGGGCCCGCAATTGATTCCCAAAAGCCTCTGGTACCAACCATTTGGGGCTAAAGCAAAAAGACACACAGAATGACAGACACACTTTTCGATCATTTTTGAAAATTCTGTGATTCGGCTAAAAAAAAGTCATAACTTTCGAACCCCTTCACCGATTTTGACGTGTGTACACCGTTTGAAAGCTATTGAAGCGTAAATAACGATTCCGCAAATTTCGGCCGCCTATATGGTCTGGAGTCAGTGCTATAATCAGAAATGTGATTTTTTTTTTTCGAACCGCATTAGGGGGTCTCAAGGAAGTCAGTACTACCGACCCACTTTTTTTTTCTGTGTTAGTATGGCAAAGAGCTTTCAAATGCAAGTTCAAGCATCAAAATCGGTCTTATAGTTCGCTAGATCCGAAATTAGCTGTACATATGTGAGTGCAGCTAACAGAGTCGTTTGTCAGCGTCACTCGAAGGGCTACCGTTCTTCATGATAATGAAATTACGGTAACTAAGATGAGTAGCCTGAAAAAGTAAAATAAAAAAACACGAAGATGATATTCGATTGTGGTTGGGAAGCCGGAGGGAAAGAGGTCGTTGAGAAGCCGGATATAAAAGAGGCCGTTAGGAAGACCGAAAAGTCATTGAGAGGACAATATTAGAAGGAATGCTCGAGAGGTATGTTCCTGATGAAAACTGGCTCGATCATGATCAGGATAAAATCTGATGACGAACGTTTGTTATTGCGGCGATGAACTTGCGAGTTTTGTAATCCATAAAGTTAGTTAGTTAGTCGAGAAATATGGATAAATTATTTACAGTAAAGATTACTGTAATGAAAGGAAAAGATATAAAACTGTAAAAAACGGGAACATATATTGGTCATGAAAAATGTGACCATTAGCGACGAACACACATATGTGCTTTCGACGAACACATACGGCTTATGTATAAGGTTTAAGTTCTATTTCTTGGTAGGAACACAAAAGAAAACTACAAAGAAAAGTCGTACATACGAATTCTATTTAATGTTTTTCAAACTTGTTGAGTATCGCCAGATTACTTACTAACAACAAAAAACATTTCAAATATATATATATATATACTTATATACATACAAATAAAAAAAAAGACTGGAGAAACAAATATTCATGATTGTGTAGCTGTTATGTGCTTCTTGTTACCATGCATGAAAGACCAGTTTGTCGAACACATTACAAAATCAATAATATAATACATCCTACGATGACCTTCCTTCGTTCCATTTCTACTTGTATATCCTGATCATTTCCTCTGCCTATAATGTATAAAGTGTACATGTAAATAGTCATAAACCAATATGGTTTTCTTGTAGTAAGTACAGATAATATGAACATTTGAGTTCATTAATAAAATAGGATCCATTACCCTTTTTATCTCAAGCGTATTCCGTTTTCATCTTTCTTCCATTTTTTTTAGCAGCAATTAAAACTTGCTTACACACCCCTTACACGATTTTTAAAAATATATCCCCATCCATATACCATTCTTTTGTATAGTTAACATACACACAAAAATATTATTTACATAATTTTAAAGTGTACGGTAATGACGACTTATTACTGTACATTAATTTTTTTTTTGTCTTTTTTTGTGTTTTTCAATTATAAGCAGAGAACATATACCGAAAACATTGATGTCACGATATGCTGAGCAATATTAGTAATGGTATGGTCAAAAGGTATTATCACCAGGAAAATACACAGAATTATTTATATAATAGATACTTTTTTTTTATTCATTTAAAAAAAAATTGCACATATATATTTATTTTTTTTAATCTGAAAATAGAATGCCTGCACTATGATAAAATAAATCCCCAAATTCATTTGTGGTAAATCAAAATGTTAAATCACCCATTTTCTAACTTGATTCCTTCATTATCCGTATACAGATGGGTGCATAAATACTTCAAAGTAAATTAATCACAATTACCTCATAATTACAAGAATAAAAAAATCGTTTCCGATTTTACTGTTTATTTTTAAAAATCCCCTCATTGCTCTTAGTATCGCATTGATATGCAAGGCTGATATACAAGTATTAAAAATTTTATCCGTTGTTACTGGGTGTCTAATCATATTTAATGCGAATTACAAATATCTACAGAAAGTCACCGATTTAGTTGATTCTAGGTTTTCTATTTATCATGGTGCAAGCAGTTCATGTCTCAGTTCTTGAATACACTGCAAAATTCATTATTATTAATTCAGACTAACCTTTTTTCAACTTTGTCTAATTTTTGACATAAGCTGTATTAGCCAAATTTACATTCCATATTCATGTCGTGTAGTTTATACAACTTGTAACACACGCATATGTTCAATGAGTTTCAGAACCATCATTTTCCTTCAACTAGGGTAAAAGACCCTCGTAAACCTTTTGAGATAGTGACAATATAGCATTCATCTTGTGTTACGTTTCCTTTCTGACGTTGCACCAGTTGGATTGAAGATCGTATTCGCCGATAATAATCAATGTCATTCTCATACTTGTTAACCATGGACGTCATTCTACACACAAATGCAGTTTACGTTTCTGATTATGAATGATGTGTTATGTGCTGCAGGATGGTGGGTCAATTTTAAAATTACTAGATAACATCAAGTAGAGAGACACATTCCTCATTATTTACAATGGCCACTTTTCAATCATTAAATATATACCGTTAACCAGGGAGAAAAAACACGACATTGTGGTACGATGTCAAAAAAAACACATTAATATGTTTCGTGTGCATGCTCCACTGAATTTAATATAATTTTTATAAAATACCATTGGTGTTCGGTATATATAGAAAATGTATTTTGATTTTGGTAAAATTGATCGACAGAAATGTTTATTCCATTTATATCGTTGAGATCTACAAGATCAATAAAACAATATCATGAGACTTTTGACACTCGAAAGGACAAATGAATGTCACGATTTAACTCTCCGTTTTTATCCAGAAAGTTTGTTTCGATTTTTTTTTTAGTACGAAATAAAAAAAACGAAAGAAATTTAAGATGAACATAAGTTTGACATAAATAATAGGTATTGTAATTACAAGTTTATTGACTTGGAAAAGGTGTAGAGAGAAATGGATGATTAAACACATATGAGATTAAGTTTTAATCTAATTGTGAACTAAATAAATATATAATCTTCCCACACTGTCGTATAAAAATATATGTACAGAAAGAAAAAAAAAATTCGGATGGAATTAATATGAGAGTTTTTTTTTTCCTTTCAAATATGAATAATGAAGCCAGAGTAATTAAAACTCACTTTCTGGTGTTAAAAGACACGTTGTATGTTGACCATTATATTTCCATGATACTATTTCCTTTTGACTTTCCGTAATCGTGAATTGCAATATAACAACTGGATATACCATATATATGATGTTTCCTAAATAATCTTATCTAAAACTTTATATAACAATTTTTGGTACATTCTATTCAAAAAAAATGTACCTTTGAACACGACAAATTAAATAACAAGTCAACAACTAAAACCGCCATACAATATAATGAGATTCCTAAAAAAAATTATTGTGACATGCACTTGTGATTCTTTTTTTACCCCTTTTCATATATTACCCATAATTCATAATTATTTAAATTTAATCAAACGAGAGATTATTTTTTCACCCGGAGCATTATCATCAACACATTCTACGAAGACTCCAATAATACGTAAATACCAGGAAATATGCTTGACTAAACGGAATAATTAGATAAGTTACAAAGCAAGGAAATGCACTCCTTTTGGTAGACCACGAAAGAAATAAGCCCAAACGTTATTTTAATGGAGCCGTATGATCTAAATTCATACTATCACATTGTTCTTCTTTATATCTTTCTTCCACAACAAAAAGGATCTTTTATTTAAATTACTTACGTCTTCTTATTAATTTTTTTTTTTTTGCTAAGTAATTTCAATGTATTTTTTATATTGATTCTCCAAAAAGAATGTATTTTACCAGTCAATGTAGATGATCGTTTCTGATTATAACTTGCATGTTATGGTTCATGAAATTATTCTAAATATGTACACCTGTTAAGATGGAAGATAATCTTAGAATTGACAGCAAACTATCTTGTAGAAAAGTTTCACTTTGTTTATAAATATGGATAGAAATTTCGACATAAATTAAGAATGGTGCAAATTACTGATAAATAAGATAGTTAATGTTAAGAGACTTTGACATCATAAATAACATGATAGAATGTTAAGTAATTAAAAACTGATTTAGGTCATTTGTTTTACTCGACAAATCATTTGAGTGAAATATATTTTAAGAGAACTTTCATCATAATGCAGTGTACTAACTCGACAACTTGCTTTGTTTTTTTTATATATATAGTTTCCAGAAGAACCTCTAGTATTAAATTAAATTGATACTTGGATTTCAGTACGTTTTGAAGATTAATAATTTCAATTTTTTTTGTCGGACAAATTTGAAGAAATATTAATCACAGTTGTTTTTTATTTGTTTCTAGAATTAATGAGGAATTTTCCCCCCTGCACAATTCTGCCCAAATTTATTTATTTTAAAAAAAATATATTTTTGAATCATTATTAGACATAATGTATATTTCAAGTGCATGTCACTATTACAAATACATTTTATAAAAACCCGTTATAACGTGCTTTAAAAATACAAATTCCATATAATGTGATGCTTGCATTAGATATTGACATCAAAATTGATTCTAAACACTGAATAAGAAAACCAGAATGAATAATACTATTTAGAAAACACTGACGAAACTTTCAGATATCGCATTACTGAGTATTTAGGTTAGTAATAGTTTGTAATTATGTACAACATTGTTTTATACTAGGTTACGAGATGAAATCTCTAGAGGATAGTGCAAATACAGTGACATAAAGAATGCCAAGGCTATTAGTGAGGTACATCTAATTAAAAATGACAAACTTTGTAATATTTCTAGCTTGCATAGATTGAAATATACACTTTACAAAGTTTGATCATTGCAGGTAAATTTGTAAGACAATGTAAGCACCGTGATAATCGTGAAAAACACTTCAATGTTTTAAAAGGAAAGAATTTGCGACTGAGTAAATATTATCTTTGTTTTACCTTGAACAAACTTACAAAGTTAGTATTAATATAAATTTAGTGTTTTCAAGCAAAATTTACTCTTTGCTGTGGAATCGTTGTGACTTTTGAACCAAAATGTGTATATAAATGATTTTTTTTTACCTTATCAAGTGACGTCCACAAATTTCATATCTTAGAACTAATTTATTATTTCTTCCAGAAATGAAAGAACATTACCAAACTTCAAATCATCTCCCAATATTATCTCAGCAGTTAGAATAACTTACAAGGAAACGTAATTTAATGAACCGAATACAATCTTATAACTTCCATATGTTTATAATTTGGCGTAATTATAAATTTCTGAACACTTTTAAAGGCACTGAAATGAATTTTATATTTCACATAACAAATATACATATACATAAATTTCAAGTACCTGTTACTGGAAAGAGCACTTAGATATGAAGGATTTTATTTATTTTGTCTGTTGTCTTCTCGGGCAACTGAATTAAAAATGCATCAAAGAAAAGTTGCATTGATTGACGTGTTAGAATATAAGCTTTATTTTTTTAGTGGTCATATAGAAACTGTTTACCGAACTTTTTTTTTGTCTGGATGCACGTTGGTGATTGACGACTAGATTGACAGCAATTTATACGATATTATTAACTAATGTTTATGGAAGTTAATGAATATATACCATCATTACTTTGACTATCTTAACTAAACACTTGACAATAAAATGCCGTATAAAATAACACGGTAAATATTTAAATACTGGAGGCACATATTTTTAATTATGAAGGACGTAAAGAAGATGCATGGAAAAGTTCCTTATCAGACAGGCACTGTATCTCATTCTTTTCATATTCGCATGGTATAAAGAATCCCGTATATCTTTACTAACAATACCCTATCGAAGAAATTAAAACCTATGTTTTGGTTAAAGTTATTTCAGTGTGACCATACAGTAATAAATATATGAACTTGATGCCCCAAAAAGTTCTACAAAATGACTGCAGAAGGATTTGAAAAATGACCGATCAAAGGTTCTCAACTTGTGTTAAAGTAAAGAAATTGTGATAGTGGTATGATATATCCATAACCAAAAGAAACTTGATGTCTATATAAAAAAAAAACAAATTTGGACATGATTATGAACAGACAACTCTGTTACTTGTTAACCTTTAAGACTGATGAACTTGCCTTAAATAAAATGTTAAACAAGTTTGCTGATATTACGGATTATAAAGAATTGTTTATCATCAAATATTAGCATCTTTCATGAGGGGAACAATTTATGTAATACAAAATTTAATACATACAAAAGTTGATATGCAGATCCTAAAAAATATATGCAAAAGTAATGTTGGATAATTCCAGAATAATGCTAGAAGACTGGAGTTTGATTCCAAGTCATTATAGCGACCAATTTTTCAGCATGTTAATCCAAACAGGATCTTTGTCGAAAGGAAATTAGAACAGAAAAATGTTATTCTGACTTTGAATACGAAATACTTACAGCTAATGGGTATGCCATTGAGTTTTCTTACTAATAAATTTCAATATTTTTACTCTCTTGCCTAAACGAAAAACACCTTGAGCATTTGATGGCATATTAATGATATTCAAAACATGGATATGTGTGAAGTGTATACGTAACTGTGCAAAATGGAAAGATATTCTAAAATCTGAGTTAAATCCTTTTAAAGATGATCCAAAGGAGTGACTTAAAATGAAAAAAAATATCAGCCATAAATGTAAAAGCATCCAAAAGCGTAAAATAATGCGTCAAAATGACGTTTTCAGCTTCAGTTTACGCTGGAAAAAGCTTTTTTTTTCAATTACTATTATTATTATCGGAATCATTCTATTATAAGCCTAAAAAACGAGATGCACTGCTAATAATTTTCTAGTAATAAGTATTAAGTTAAACGTCTGAGGACATCCAGTCTGTACCAATTATGTGGTAATATTTTCCGTTAGTTTTCAAGTTTTCATACAGTTGTCATTTTTAACAAAAATTTTGCTTTATTCAGTCTCCTTTGTATAATAGACTACATCTTACATTCTTCATGGATTCACTACTCATCTGTTTCACATCTACTAATGTTTTAACGCTTCGAAAACTTCCAATTTCAATTTCAGTGAATAACCATCGAGGAACGCTGTTTCTTATTCTCAATCTGTATCTTCGTGACAATTTTTTTTTTTATTAACACAATTTGATCATTGTTTTTTCACTCGGTTTTAATTTTATCTGTTCATTTGAATCGGTTCGCTACAATAATTATCCCGATTTCAATGCATAAAGTTGTAACTCGTAAGACAATAACGGATAAATCATGAATGTTTTCATGCTCGTCTATAAGTAGATTTACGTCTGAATGACTTTTGACTTCTTTTTTTTCACAATATATACATTTTTTTTTTCATAAACGTTTAGGTATCAATATGTTGTCATATCTTGTTTGCATTCGCTAGCTATCATAGTAACTATTCCATTTATTTATTTTCATGATGATAAATGACCAAAACATCAAAATGGCGTCATGTAATGCCATATCGGGACTAGGAAATTCTTGCATCGACAGTGTATGATAAATGCTAGAAGCTTTGACCCATCAAAATTAAGTTATTAGACTAACAATTACTCCCCAAGTGGTGAAATATATTCAATAATATTCTGTTTCGAATCATGAAATTCTATAATCGTGATATAATAGAGAACTCACATTGGGGCAATTTCGTTTTTATCACTTCTCTACATATGCTCGTTCGACAGACGTCATTTTTTTTCATAATGAAAGATATATTGACTGCTTCATAGTTACAAAATAATATAGATTTTTTTAAAAAATTAAGAAATTGTAATATATTTTTCACATATGCTTTGTGAAACACTCGCAAAAAAACATGGAAATAATGAATCTTTTAACTTTTCTACCTTCAAATTTCTAAACTTTTTTAAATGTGTTTGTTATATCAATTATAGTCATGCAAAATTAATAATGTTTAGGCAATAATAATATTGAATACTTTAAAAGTGCACCATCATTAAATTGTTTTAATCCACTCTTCTGAAGAAAAAAAAATTGTAACAATTTTCAAATTACAGATTTTATTTGATATATAGAAGAAAAATATATTGCCAAAACTCCTAATAATATATGTTAATTCATCTCTCACAGTTGATAAAAATTCTTCCTCTATGCAAAATTTCTGCCGCATAACAAACATACTGCTTTTTACGTTTCCATCTCTTTTTCTCTTTGCTATGGTTCTCTATTGCTGAGCGGATTTATCTTAGGAACAACATCCATTTCTCACAAGTCGATGACATATATTATTGATGATGTGACATCCTGTTCTTAGACGAGTGAACAGTCTCTTTCCCCTTGTCTTCATTCATCCATTCGGCCTTCTTTCGTAATAAGCTGACTTTTATTTAGATATATCTGGTGAAGGAAATCGTGTGTTGATAGTTCCTGTTATATTTTGAAATGAGAGACATTTTCTCTGATTCTCAAAAGCTCCAGTTAGCGACAGGTTACAATCTTAGCTCCAGATTTTGGTCTTGAGTTGTTTCTCGTTAAATTGTTGGCCTTCATTTAGGAGCGATGTTGAAGTCCAACAGAGAAGGTTTCTCCGAAAGGTTGTATCTTCTTGCCTTCTCTGGCCCCTTACAATTCACTAAAAAGTCTTACTTTCTATATCTTTTCTTCCTTTGTATCAATATCATTTATAATTAATGAAGTATTGATTTTTTGCGGGAAATAATCATCATTTAAATACGCTCCTTCCGCGTCATGAAATACATAACTTCAGTTTTTTTAAATTATGTTAAATTTATTAAAATTTATTTCGAGGTCAATATCTCATTTATTCTTCCTTTCAGAAGTAGGCCGAACTTGTTTAATTCATTCTTTATTAAATGTAATATCTTCCTGACGTATTTGTTTTTCTAATTCTCTATTTATATACATTTTAAAGATAAAATCATGAAAGTGTACAACAATTTGTTCAGTTGGCTGGGATAACGTTCTTTCAATTAACTGCAAACCTTTTTTTTTTTTGTTCCAAATAATCTTCTTGCTTCCCGATCATAAAACTTACAATTGGATACGAACTTAGATACTACTACATATTGAAAACGACGTCTTGAAAACTATTTCGTTAAGAGGACGTTTCAAAATTACAGTTCAAAAAGATTAGGCCATAGTAATTTGTAAATTAAAAAAAAAAACAACAACTGTATCACACAGAAGCCGTGTAAAAAAGAACTATCAAATTCCATAAATCTGTAAAATAATGATTTTTAGTATCCATTCTTGAAACAACAAATAGGTCATCTTAAAAGACATTATTGGCACGATATTTCATTAGATGTAAAAAAGAATGTATCTAACAGCACGTTATAACGGGTTATTCACATTTACATTTTTTCCATAGAGAAAAAGAAAGAATCTCTTACTGTGCAACAATATATATATATATATATAACTAACTAATGGACTTGAAAAAAAAAATAACACTTGGTATACTACTAAACGCACAATATTTTCCATTCTAAGTCATTTCAGTGAAAACTATTTCCTAATCAAATAGGTGACCATATAGTACAATCTCCCTACAGTCAACATAGCACAGAATTACTATTACACAACAACAACAACAACAACAACAAAAAAAAAACAATTTCAGTTTTTTTTTTTCTACAAGCAAAATTTTGTAATATAAGCTGTCAACACTGCGCTACGTTCCCATTTTACAGGAATGAAAATTTCACTACACTGATTGAAAAGAATGCATTGTACTAAAACGGATTCTCGTATAAAATTTATTATTAATATATATACAATAATTACATACAGCCTTTTCTTTACGTTTTGGTAAGATCACAGTATTGCTGTATACTGCAAGAACTTATAAAGTAAAATGTTTACTTGTTTGGTGGTTTTCATTTGTTTTGTTGCAGTCTTTTCAATATATATATATTTTCTTTTAAAAAAAATGGAGCTCATGCTCACACCTTCTATGACCTACTAAAGCTGATAGAGGCATTTGTTTTTTGTTGATATATCACATTAAAAATTTCGCAATACAAGTAAGTAACTCTACATACTTAAAACGATAAGTTATGGCACACATTTTATTTCTTTTTTAAATCAGCAAATATTATCTTTGCATTCTTGTATTCTCAGCTGTCTCTTCTTCAACTGAAGATTGGTGTAGTTTCTCATGAGTTTTCCGGAACTGAATGCTACTAAAGAGTGAGAACATCCAGCTGCTTGTCATCATGTACCATTATTAACACTGCATTGTGTAATTTTTTTTGTACATGTGGCTGAAGTACTCAGTAACTTATATGTTGTTGTTTTTTCTTTTTCTTGGTTACAATTGGAGTGATAAAACTACGACCTATCAGCAGTCTAAAACCTCCATTTTGAATGTTTTGCCTATGGGCCTTGTGGTGTCATTTCCGTTATCATCATCGTCCATGTCACCTGGTGGTAGATCATGGTACTCGTCCAGCTGAAACAAGATTCAAAGTATGTTGGTTAAAGGTTTGTTAGTTTAAGACATGGAGTACAGTAAGTGAATGACATAATTGTTACAGAATTTAATAGTCCAAATTGTTTTTTTCAAAAACTAGCCATATTTCCTATAGAACATAAGCAGAAAAATAAAGAAATATGTTTTAACTCAAGATTGCATAATATGTTAACGTACTAAGTTTATTTTTCATTCTACATTTAATAAAAAAAAACTTTTTTTGTCTTAACTAAAACTATTAGAAGAAGGGTGTCAATAATTTCATCTGGTAGACGTTTCATTAAAATTCAATAGAGGATAGAATGCGTAGTTTGATACAAGAAAAAGTCTACAACTTATATTGGAACGTATTTTATCAACAGAAATTTTAAAAAAGAGTCCACAAATAAACTCATAACAATTTCATTTTCTGAAAATTTAACATCGGGGTTCACACAAAGTTGAATTTAATACAAAGAGATCTACAAGCTTATTACATTGTCATCAATTCAATGAATAGAACATTGAATGGAAGAAAAAACATACAAAATTAGTTTGCCAATGAATATCATTATTAAAAAAAAATGTAATCTCATAATGAATGCATGGTTCACAAGTTGAATTTAACAGAAGATCAAACAAGTTGAATCGATTGTCATTAATTTAATCATCAGATGAGACGAGGGAATCCACAAATGGACTATCACTCACTAATTCTATGCTTTAAAAGAGTCCCCACGATAGGTAGTATCTATTTCATGATCACAGATAACGCAGCAGTAATAAGACCATATGATAATTTGCACTTTATATCGGTTAAAAAAAGACGTGTCCACGATAAAGAGGATCCAATTGCCAAGGCAAATGTATGTACAGAGATTTCTTTCTATTAACTTGACGTGATTCCTCTGATGGATAGAGAACAGTTTTATCAAACAAATGCAAGGAAACAAATTCATTTTTCGTTCGAATAAGCCACAACATTCATAGGCCTGACGGAAAATTCAATCTGAATACGTTTATTTATCAAAAAAAAAAGTTCATTTTCAAGGAACAGTTAAAACACAAGCTAAACTGTATACGACTTGACTATCGAAAATAAATTTACAAAATACGACCTTCAGAAACTGCAAAATATCTCAGTTTTTATACTTGATGAGATGATGATGTTTTGTTCATATATAACAAGTAAAAGATTTTTAAAAAAAAAAAACAGACTTCAAACCCATACAGCAATAAAATCCAACTTCCTACCCTGAATTTTCACAATATATCAAAGTTAAGACCATCCATCATCCTAATCTAAGGTTAGACACGTCAGAAACCAATATTACTGCATACGGGATTAGATTTTCTTTACAGACTAAGAAAAGGAAGATGCAAAAAAATTACATAATCACTTTCAACTACCTGCGATAACCCACTTCCTATCAAATAGGAAGACAAAACACATTAGCAAAGCGCGGGAAAGAAATCTGACCTTGAACGATCTCGGACAAAAATAAACTGAAATCTATAAATTGTTTCAAGAACTTTTACAAATGTCAGAAGAACAATCTGAAATTAAATATCTAAATGGAGAAACTTTCAAAGGAATATTGCAACTTAATAGACGTATAAAACATTGAAAGTGCCATCTGCAAAGACAACAGAGAAACTAGTAATCAGACCTCACTGTAAACATCCTACGAACCTCTTCTCATTGCTACGCAATTTCCAACCACCTTAAAACATTTTAAATAAAAAACTAATGCAATATAAGAGGCGAAAGTAGCCTGCAATACTGGCTAACAAAACCCTTCTACCCTAACAAAAATAGACTTTGAAGTTAGATTAAAAACTGATATTTGATTTCGCCTACTATAACATATACTAAGACATTGGAACTCATAATGTAGATTCGTATGTTTCTTTAATACAATCTCCTGCTTTCAGCTAAACAATAGGCCAGCTTACATTTCTCTAGAATTGTTTATAAGGAATAACGTGAATAAGCTTAATTTATATCCTGTTTTCCCTTGCTCATCTGTAAATATTCAACAACATTCCCTACACTTCTTTTATAAGTAGAAATTTCGATTGTACGACTTAACGACAAAAGTAATTTCGTTTGAACATTAAATAGGATTCCCTTATCTTCAAATACAGGGAAAAAGAAATTATTAAGAAACTGATATGGTTCTAACAAACTATTGCCTAAATATATATGTTAGGTTAGGTTAGATTACTGTCTCTGAGTATATATATTTGGGTCAAATTTCTGAGATTTAGTACTTCTGCTATAAATAATTAAGTTACAAATTGATAAATAATTTAATTGTAATGAAAATACGTTACTGCATAAGACTGTATAATTCTAAAAAATTCTGAATATGAAAGAAAGAAAAAAAATTCTAATACACAAGGCTAATAGATTTATAATCCGTGGATGTTCAAATAAGAAAATTTTAAGATAACCATTTTTAATTAATTTTGAATATCAGAAAACTTTACGAATTATTTTATCAATGGTGAAATGTAATACTGAATATTTACTTGCGTTTATACTCAGCTCGGTATACGCTTATCCTATGTTTCATAAATACTTATCTATAAATAAGCTAGTAGGCAGAACTTCTAAAAGTTTTGGGATCAAATTCAACATAAAATGATCTAAATTACTAACTGATCAATGGCTAGATATAGATAATTATTCTTAAAACACATTTATGTCTAATGTAGTCAAGTACTGGATGGATTTTGAAAAAGCAGATAAGTGGACAAACGTCTTTCATTAAGATAACACATAAATGATATTTATTATTTATAAAATCATAATTAGGTTTAATTTAAGTAGATAATTTCACATGTTCTTTGTTTTTTTACGAAACATCTGACACATTTCATAACATTCTAAATTCTAAACAAGACTCAACATCAATTGCTTAAACCAATTGACGTGCATTCACCTTTTCTACATGATAGCTCTGGTTCCAGTTCTAAACTAAAACATATATATATCATTTCCACAATAATTCGCACGTTTAGATCACTACATTCTTAGCTGCACATATTTATTGAGCAAAATATCTTAATGCAAGTCCAAGAAGCCATATGCAAGATAAGAAAAAAAAATAAGAGCGAATAAATGCAAGGCAAACATTGATTTGAATTTATCATGCTTCGCCTTTATATATGTATTATCTACTTCATTTTAAAACAAAAAATATTTTATACGAATGTTTAATATCTTATAAAGATTTAAGACTTTATGTCGCTCTTGAGAGCCTATTTTGCAGTTGATATTAACTTCTCCCAATGCCTTTGTGGTAAAAGTCCCAAAGCTAATTAATGCCCTTGTGGAAATAGTCCCCAAGCTAATTCCTTTGTGGAAATAGTCCCAAAACTAATGCCTCTGTGAAAAATATTTTAAAGCTAATGCCTTTGTGGAAAATGTCCCAAGACTAATGCCTTTGTGGAAATAGTCCCAAAACTAGTGCCTTTGTGAAAAAATTTCCAAGGTAATGCCTTTGTGGAAAAAGTAAAACCACAAGAAAGAAGTTCAATATTAAAGCTGGGCCAGCAAAAAAAAACTTTAAAGAAGATTGCAAGAGTTTTCAAATCTCAAAGACAAATACTGCTTATCTACTTTTGCTGATGTTATCTTCTCCCCTACCCAAACCAGGTCTGATACCTAAAGTCCAAAAGTAAATAAAAATAAACGAAGATCAAAATGCTCACATGTACCAAATGTATAACTTTAGAACTCTCAAAATTAAACAAGGAAAACTGTACATAATTAGACAGCAAAATACCCTACATCTGTGTGAAATACCAACTGCAAATCAAAGGAAGGTAGTAGCAGAAAGCATAAAATTAAATTCAATGATAATTTGTAGAAATTCAGCTTGTAGAGACTGTAGATTCAATTCATAGATGTAGACATTATTTATTATTATATCATGAGATGTCTGCTTGAAATGTTTCAAAGTAAATATTGGATATTATCTCACTGAACAGTAACGACCCACATAAGCTTGTAGGAAACTAACTTTGAAATATGATAAGGAGAAAATAGTAAGTGATGATTTCATAGATATGCTTGCAGTATATTAGTGGTATGTTCTCTTTGGTACCATATTTGCAACAAATGAAATCATAGTTATTGAATTATACATTGCTTTTGCAAGGAAATGTATGAATTGTATGAACACATGCAACTTGTCAATATTAAGGCAATAAAGAAGAAAATATTAGTTGAAAATCTAGAATTCCAGATTCATAAAAACTCTAAACAACCGCCCTTTGAAAAAAAAAATGGGAATTTAAAATTGAATATGATAAACACAAAGAAACTTGAATGTTAAAAACGAATCTTTTTATTAGAGACAAACAAATTACTTCTTATGTTGTGTAGAATAGCTACTAATGAAGCCTGATAAGTTGATATCAATAATGGGGAAACTCTACTTCAAATCTACACCAGATAAGATCTTTATTGTTTTATCGTTTACGTATTATCAAAAACTGGTTCAATTGAATTGTAAAGTACAAAAGAACTGAAATATGTAAAAGGAAGGAATTCATGACCAACCGAACCAATACAATTAATAAATGTTTTAAGGGGGTTTTGTCTAAACGTTTACTAAATGCATCACCCATGCTATAATGTTTATTTAATTTTGGTTATGTACCAGGGTTCAAGCTATTGATTTAAAACCTGTTGTTCATGTAATAGACGTAACTTGATTTTAGTATAAATTTCGAAAAATTGAAACAATTTTTTTTTATATAAACACGTATTTAGAACGCACGTCAACTTTGTAAATATGGAAGCAAGTATACAGAAAATTAATAAATAGTAGATTAATTTTAAAATGAACTTAAGATAATTAGCAAAAATATAAATCTAAAACTTTCCTTGCTTGACACATTACTCAAATAAATTAAAAATTATTGTCAATTTTCACGTAAAATAAATAACTTGGTAGATTTTTAACAATAAATATGTGTTTAACTGCAAACTAAGAGTCATGCAGTGAGATTAGGAAGTAGACCAATATTTTCAATTCAAAACTTTTTTGAATGTGAGAATAACATCATTTTAAAAAAAAAGAAAGGGTGAATATCAAATTTATGATACAATATTTTAATACTGCACTGCAATTCAAAAGCTTAATTTCCCTGTAACAATGTAAAATGTTAAAATAACTTTATAGTAAGCTACACGCTGATTCAGTGTTCTTTAATGCAATTGGGAAGAGCGTTTGCACATATTAATAAATATCTTTTTTTATTTCAGCAAGACGTGACAAATAATTTTCACAAAGAAAATTTAACAAAAAAATAGTTCCAGAATTTAGATTTTAACATTGACTTAAACCCTGCTACATACCCTATATCATTTACAAAACATATTGAATACAACTACTAAGTCCATAGTGCCTCTAAACTTTGGACTAGAGCAGGGAAAGGGGGATCATCCATGTCCCCCCTTACACAAACATATACAAATGTTGCAGGTTGAAAAACTATTATCTAAAACACTTCCAAGGGGGAGAGATTCCATCACCACATGCAAATTTCTATTAGGGAACTATTTCAATTAGGGGACAAGACAAGAAAACAGATGAAGGACTAGAAACATTGAATAATGTTACGGAACATATCCATTATCACATGTTTATAATCACTCACATGTGACTTTTTTTTTATTATTATTATTTATAAAGATTCATTCACATTATTGCTTCTGTATATATGTTTGTGAGATGGACGCTTACTGTGTTCACAATGCCCCTAGGCTGCTGGTTACGACACCTATTCCTTTAAGATACACAGAAATAGGTTTAGGGATAAAAAAAGATTAGAATTAGTTAGTTAATACTATACAGCAAATAAAAGTGAGATAACAGGTACAGATTAAAAAAAAAATGGCTAGAAAGAAGAAGAGACATTGAAATTACAATAATGGATGTACTTGGGTTCGAAAAACTTCTTTCATTAAAATAACAATTCGTTAAAAGTTTCGGGGCTCGGGAATATTGTCTAACATTACTGAAAGAACTTGAGCAGTAGATTGGCACTATGATTTATTGTAAACTCGTGTTCACTTCCTATAGTTATACCCAAATATGTCGCTTGACATCAAGAAAAACCGGAAAGTACGAATTT
>JAGDQP010030984.1:0-22225 GCA_022664845.1 Lepisma saccharinum | reverse complement strand
GCAGTTGCCAAACTTTTTTAAAACCTCCAGTTAGCGCGTTAACTGGAGGTAGAAGTACGGGTTAATTTAACTTCCAGTTTGCTCAGTTTAACTATTGGTTATGCCTTAACTAGACATTGAAAAACGCGTAAACCAGCAGTTAGAGTTTAACTGTTAGTTACTAGCTAACCTGTACTTTAACCAGAGAATGAAAAACTAGCCCTTAGTATACTAGATAAAGCGTCGTATCGCTGACCGGGCTTTAATTCTCGCAACGCTTCACTATTTTATCTTTTTTTTCAAAGAACCTCATTTTTCTTTGTACTTATATTTTAACTATCTTAGGTCAGTGGTAGAACGTTGGCGTAGGATTCGGGTGGTCGTGGATTTGATCCCAGCGGCCGATCATCCTGACTGAGTCACCTAAGTCACACCAGGCAATTGCCTAGATGGCACCTTCAACATAGACCCAGGCCGATACCTCCCCGAATCGTTTTCCTTTTCCTGTCAAGGCCTGAGCCTTAGATGCCTAAAGGTTATAAACAGGGGTGGAATGGAGGGTATACGCGGGTACACGCCGTGTACCCACCTAATAGTATAAATCACAGCGTGTACCCACCTCAGTGCATAAATATAAAGGAACGTGTTCCCAAATCCAGATTTTTATTGAGCAGCGTGTACCCCCAAAAAATCTTACCATTCCAGCCCTGGTTATAAACAAGATTCAAATTATAAACATTTGCTTCCTGTTGCGTTTTCAACACTTAATACATTCTCATAAAGATTTTAGGTAAAGTCAAGTTAGAAATTATATATATTGGTATGTGCTAATACCCATCACATTTAACGCACGAAATAATTATTAATTCCCTGTAATGATGTGACTCCCGAAAATCTTTAAGGCGGCAATGGTGACGTTAACTTGATGGTTATTCCTGAGTTAGTTGCATTTATTTCAATTTCGTCATTTTCTATACATCAGATCGCCTTCTGGTATTTTTAAAGATACGGCTAATCTTCTACCCCTTCCTCTTACTAACTTTCCATTCAAAACGGACCAGTTTGGTCTCCTCCATGGGGCAGTCTACTTCTGTGTTTGCACTGAAGTTTCCTTGGCTTGGGCTTTGGTGGGGGATTTTATGTGGGTTGGTACTTGATTTTTATAGTTTATTATTATTATTTATCTCTCTATTTTGTTCATGTTACCTGAGTTACATAGAAAGTATATTTGTTCAATCTTTTCCTATCCTTGTTGGGAGTCGTTACTCTGCTAATCCATGAATTCAAGTTACCATTTTCATCACTCTTATATCAACTATATCGTTCTTACTCAAGTATGTTCTTACTAATATATGTAATCTAGCTAAATATTTTAATTATATTAATATTGATTCTGATAAATTATACATTTCTTAAGATAACGTTTATATTCAATTTAAAGAGGGGAAAGAATAACACCAAACCTGCTACTACCCTACATCTAACATCAACATTACTATCACTAATTGCTTTCCATCAATTGTTACTGTGCTTTTAGTCAAATACTGTTCGTTTTCTTCAAACTTATTCTAGCTTTATCTATCTTGTGACGTCTGGCTAGGCCCCCAGAAGACATTTTCTCCCTAATTTATAAGTTTCAGATCGGCTCCGGAGACGTTCTAGTCTTGTTGGTTCTCTTCTTGATTCTTTTCTCCGCCTCCACTACATTACACAACAACTTCACTGTCGTTCAGTGACTACTTCCACTCTTTCCCTTCCGGGGAGTTTCAGACGTCCTTCTTGACCCTCAGTGAGGATAAAATACTTCGCATTCATGTATTTAGTTCTTTTCTTTGAAATGTGAAAATCTTTCAGACCACGGAGCGGGGCCAATTGAACGAAATGGTAAGGAGCGCACTTTAACAAACGTGTCGTTAAATACTCATTAGCTCGTTGCCCACATTACTAACAATTCACTCACAAAAATATCTTTCACTCAATTCTTCCGGACGACTTACGGAGACAAAAATTGATGACATTTGAATTTGAAATTTATTCAAGGCCTTTAGGCAACTTTTGTCACATGACGACATGACACATATATAAATACATATTTTAAGGTTACATACTAACATATTTTAAGAGGAAGTACAAGACATGCATGTTACGAGTTACGACACAGAAACGGACATTTCCAAGTTTTAAGTTTCCTATTCGTTTTCATTTACATCAATTTGATTCCTTTGTCTTGATTCTAGAAAAATTATTTTCAGAATCCAGCGGAGAGCCGGAGACTCTTCCAAATAGTTCTTGTAGTGTTTTCCTCTTTTCGGGAACCCTGATGAGTTATGATTTTTTATACTTGAAGTCAACTTAGGTTCTCCCGGTACCCTATCTCTACTTCAGCTTCCGTTTTTGGTGGATCTTTCAAACTCATATTTTCTCTAATGGGGTGTGCCCACACACTAGCTCCATATGTTTGTATTGCGCTTTTGACCGCGTCCTGGTACACCCCGACAGCTTTAAGTGGGAGTTTAAAGGTTTGTATTTGCAAGAGGAATTCATTTATTTGTCTTCTTTAGTGCATTTTTACGGACATATTCAATGCGTTTTTTAAAAAGTTTAAGTTGTAATCTAGAACAACATGTTTTAAGTTCCCTTTGAATTTCCTTTTACGATCATATACATATTATTTTTTTTCAGTTGATATTTTTAATTTATTATTTTCACAGCATATATTTAGTTTTGCTGAAAATGTTACATGCATCAGGCCGTACTTCATTTGTGATTTGACTGAGTATCCAGTAAAAATACTCTATTGTGTGGTATCGCTATTGCTTACTCAGTCAAATGCTAGTGAAGCAGGCAATTTCATTAGCAATTTCTGTCAATATCAAAATGTTACTTTTATTTGACAATTTCGTATGGCAGTTTTACTGTAACAGCAATACACACGTCGCATTTTAGGTAAACATTTCCAATTTCAGGAAACATTCTACATGAATTCTGAATCCCATTCTATACTAAATCTGTATCGTATTCTATCGCATCTGTACAATGCATATAATTTTCACTCGTTTTGTTAAAATTCAAAGATTGGCAACTCTGTCCAGAATTTTGGAGACTATCCTATGGACCCAATAAGAATTGGTGTAACCTTGACGTCATAGAGACGCCATATTGCTTATGTTTCAGTAGGGAGGCTGAGTGGCGAGGTCTGCTCGTCGTATTTATTTATTGTAACTTTATTATTTATTTCATCGGTATTGTAGGATATGTATCCCGTCGGGCAGCGTAAGTATAGTCTTGTGGACATATCTTGTGTGTAAATTTTGTCAGAATTAGTAACAAAATAAATAATGTAGTTTTGGGCAGAAGCTCCTTTTCAGTTCTGAAGTGTTTGAGGTCATCCTTTGTTAGAATATTTGTAGTTTTGAAATTTATATTTGTGCCTATTATGCTCGAACTTATGGATCAGATCATTCATGTAGCATTATAAGTGTTAAAATATTTTTTTTTAAATTAGAACTTAAGTATTTGGTGTATATATCATTTTTAGAGTGTAGTCATGCTTGTTTCCAAGGCCAGGCACTATAATTATGTGGCTCTACTTTAGCAGACGGTTATACGAAAAATAACTAGATTTTTTCACAGTTTTCGCCAATTTTGATGTTGATTTGCCTATATAAATTAATTTAGGTTACCTTCAATATCAATACTTAACATTGCATTCCACCTATAAATTTTCTATTTGGTGGAGCTGTCTGCTAAAGTGAACCCAATTATTAGAATACAAGTGCTTTTAACAAAGTTTGATTTAGAGATGGTAGGAAATTATTTTCTTGTAATAGTTTTCGCAGTTATAGTCTAGTAAACGTTACTAATAAGGATTTCTTGGAACAGTTTAAGATATGTTTTCTGCAGTTTAGCTACTTTTGCTATAGAGCATTGGAAATATCTCCGATTAACTTTACTTCTAGAACACCAGCTATTTAGCGAAGTGTACGCTATCTGCTATTTATTACCTTCTAAATCATTCACGCAGACATTTGTATAAACATCTCTCAACAATCCAAATAGGGCTACGAAAAACCATGTGCTTTTATTTCGTTATAGGGGCTTTATAGTCTAGTGGTTAAAGCGTTGGACTCACGTCCGCGTGGTCTCGGCACGATTCCCACTTTTAGGCGTCCACCCAGCGTCGTGAGACAAACTGGGGGTCACATGAATAAAGACGTGACAGCCATTCGGTCTAGAAAGTCCGTGTTCGAAGCCAGGTGGCGCGCAGTATTTATCTCACGGGCACGGCCGTCACTCGGGTGGACCAGCGGCGGACAAATGGCGTTGGGGCAGGCTTATGACCATTCTGTCTGTAACGCCCGAGCTTATTAGTTGTATTTTGTTAAATACAAACCTGAGTTGATCAACACAAACAAACCATAGCCACATGCGGAGGGATGCTAATGGCGTCACTTCCTGTTGTGTGTACCAAAGTTTTGATACGGTAATTATGGCTAACTGTCGGAAGAGCGAAGACTTTTTTACGCTCCCTCCACGTGCTCGAACTGAAGGTTGTGCTAAGTAGTCTGACATACTTTCCGCTCTTTGTGTCCCATTTCACACTTTCATTACTCTAAACTTAGTTTGCTTTTCAGCAGTTCTAAGCACATCGGAGACGTTAAATTGTGCATTTGGGGAGGAGAGAGTTATGCCTGAAAATGCTAAATAAATATTGCGTTCCGATAGCCCTGGAAGCACTAAAATGCTTGCAGAATACCGAAAATGTAGCGTAATGTGGATGCTCTGATGTTATCCTTAGGCGTACAAAGCCTGTGTTTGTCAGCTATTCCTTATGAAGTGTGCTTCTTAGTCCAAACGAAGTGATTTTAACTTCGTTTTCTGATGCGTAGTGTGCCGAAATATTTTTTTTTTTTTGCTAAGAAATTAACAAGTTGCACAGGTAGTCTAGTCTACCTTGACAGCGTCAACTTCTACTTTCGTTATAGGTATATAGAGCAGTGGAGACGCTTCAAGGCTACTTTCTGGAATCTTATAGCCCTGAAAGGTTCTAAAATAAGTCCAAAATATTAAAAGCACGTAATGTTGAAAGCGAGTGTGTTTCCAACATGCCGAAAATAGTTTAGATCTCAATAGTAACTCCCCCTTGTCTTAAATAGTATGCAGTGCAGTTAAAAGAAACAACAACTTATTTTTATTGTTTTTGTGGTGCAAAATCATGGGGTTATGTGAACTGATGTTTCCTTGATTACTTCACCCCTTGACTTTGCAGCTGATTCGGCTCAGAGGGGCACCAGAAAACAATGAAAGGAGTGCATTGCGTACTGCACAAGATGATGGGGTAGTAACTACTATGCCCACCGGTTTCTGTTCCTTGGGACTACATGAGAATTTCAGCATTAGACCCTATTTATGGTACTTTGCACGAATTTTAGTACCTTTCATGGGTATTGGAATGAAAAAGATAGCATTTGAATAGTTTACAGTGCTCCATGGCAGATGTGGCTAAATTGCAATGCTTTGTAAAACCACCTTGGGCCTCATGAATATTTTATTTCCAGCCCTCTGTAATGTTGGTACATGATCGTGTAATATTATTTATCTTTCTGATGAACTTATTAAGTTCCTTGATACTTTGGTGGTAAAATATTCATAATAGAGGATAATGCAAGGGTATTTCTAATTATTATACATATTTATGTTCGTACGCCAGTTTTCGATTAAACTACAATAACTGTAAACATGAAAAACAAACGAAGCAGAGTAGGGGCTAATAGTGTTATTTTCTAAGTTTTTTTTTTTTTTTTTTTCACCGATCGGTCGTAACTCAGCTCGTAGAGCGTTGGCTTAACAATTGGAAGGTCATCGGAACGATCCCAGCGGCCACCCTTCCTGACAGAAGTTTTACCTGTCACCAGACATGTGTTTGGATGGTACCTAGTAATTTCTCCCATCCTCCTCTCCCTATGACTGAAGGCGATAATGAATTTAAATTCGAGCTTTTTTTTTTTTGTTGTTGTTGTTGTTGTTGTTGAAAAAGATAATGTCACTGGGAAGCATATATCCCCTCACATTTAAGTGTGAATTCAGCACTGACACGTTTTGAATCCTACTGGTACACATCTGCGAAAAAGAAGAGTAATAGCAAGTTTTCTAGATCTATCTATCTCAAGCTTTTAGATTGGCATACTAACTCCCATTTTTACAATCGACGGCTAATCTTCTGGTCAGGGCTAAGCTGAGGCCATGTTATATTTTGCGTACACCGATTGGCCAAAATATGATTTGGCCTCAACATAGTCCCGACCATAAGCTTAGCGGTCGATTGTAAAACTGAGGCTTAATCGGAATTCGTATTTTTGAGGTACCAGCAAGGAATATTATGGAATATTTAATCCTGTTATTTAAAATCGTGATTATATTGCGAGTACTTCGGTAGCGTGCTTGCCTTGTAACCATGAGGTCGGTCCTCTGGTCGATCGAATTTTTCCCTCAGTCATACCAGGCAAATGCTGGCTGGGATAGCTGAATCAACAAGAATGGTAATGTACTTTAGTTAAATGGCTAAAATCCACATTCTCTGGTAAACATTTTTATTTCAAGACGAAAACAATGGGTAAACTTAAAAAAAAAAAAAAAGAACTTGTTCTCTGTTTGAAATATTTTTTTCCCAGTATTATTTTTAGTAAGTCTAGTATAGAAGACATTGTTATTAAGAAGTCCGTGTATTATTGAGAACATGTGTGGACCAGGATTTAGTAAGCGAATGTTTAGTGTTTATTTTACTTGCTGCTAACACAAAAGTTTAAAATTGATTTTTCTTTTTATCTTGGGTACTTAAATCAAACTTTTGATTAGTATAATATTTTTTATCTCTTTATTCATATTCTTTATTATGAATTTATCAGCTTTGAATGATCTGGGACCGAGTGACTAGAGCCTTGGCTTAGCATTCGGGTAGTCGTGGATTCAATCCCAGCGGCGGAACACCCTGACAGGCTTTTCCTCAGTAACACCAGACAAATGCCGGGATCGTACCTTCAACTTAGGCCCTGGCCTTCAGCTTCCCTCATCCCTTCCCCTGCTCTATCCCGGCCTGAGCTTTACATGTCTAAAGACCAGAAATAGAAATTGAAGGGTCTGAGACTTTGCTTCAGGTACTTCCGACGTTCAATCAATAACAATGTATTATGTCAGTTTTTTCCAGCAAACTCGCGTATCGTAATTTGAGAAACCCTGCTCGAAACTGAACTTGCATATAAAGATACAATATTATTTCTGATCGCGAAAATCATACCAATCTAATGTTTAAAGTGCTGTAACCTGTTGTTGCTAAATGTGTGTTCTTGAAATTGGATATTGTACATCAGTCAAGTAACTTAATATCATTACAAGGGAGGAAAGTAACAACAGCGCTTAGGATTGGTAATTTACACACAATTGAAAGTGCGTCAGTTTCGATCGTCCCTCTCGTTCCCAGTTCTCGCTATTGTCACCTGATGATGGGTGTTCTTTCCTAAGGCAGGTCCTCACCCGAAGGTCCCTGGGCAAAGTGAGTTGATTGTGATTTGCATTTGCCTTCCATTGGATGAAGATGACGTCTTAAGGACGGTACCTACAGTTTAACGTGGGCTCCGAACCATTTGTATCCCCACTGGAAATCCCTTGATCACAAAGCAGTGAGCGTTACCACTCACGAGAGATCGAAAGATTGTCTATATACAAGTGAAAAGATTATATAAATAATTTTTTCTCTGCTCTGATTCGCCATCATATCTTAATTTCCGTACCATACAAGTAGAACTAGAAATAGTGAAACTTCCTTTTCAAGGTTCCACCAGGAAATGATTTAGTGTTTTTGTTTACACAGGAAACTAATGAAACAGTTTCTTAGTAACCGTTACTGATTCTTCTGTAACGGTTATGTACAGGTCATCCCTAGTTTCATATGAAACTTACATTGTACTTTGGCGTCACTCCGAAGTAATTTAGGTGTAAAATTGTGTATTTTTGTACGTACGAACATGCATGATTTCGCAGTGGATATGAATCCCACTGCTTTAAGTTATTTCAAACACATGTATGTTTCAAGACTGGAAACCACTCGTTTGGACCAATGGGTGTATTGGTAAACATTCCCTGAGTTAGTCATTGCTATAAGACCTCGTATTTTAGTCTTCAGTACACTGCCTTTGCGTTTCTTCAGTTTGTAATTCTTGGGAATTCTATCTTCTGGAGCAGAGCCACTATGCTCGCGGTATTTTAAGCTAATTATTCATGCGAGTTCCACATATTATTTACGTGATGGAGTTTCTGATTGGATACTAGCGTGTTCAGTGATGGAGGCTTGTAACAAAGCTCAAGTGCTGTAGTAATGGGCAGTGCGCGAATCGGTTGAGGATTGACTTATATGCCATCCCATGACCCCAATTAAACACTTCTTTGTGCCCTTCCGTTCGAAGTTCGATATATATTTATTTTTTCATCTAGCATCATAAACAGGATGATATGGGATGTGTTCGTCGGTTTTTGTAACTTCTAGAAAACAAAGTGTTAGCTGTAGCTCAGATGTAGAATTACAAAAGTAACACCTTTCATTTCCTATAAAATATTAGGTTAGGGGAATACTTTACGAGGCACATTTCACAAAACCAGCTGCGGCCGTAGCTCAGTTGGTAGAGCGTTGACTGCGTGTTCAGAAGGTCCTGGATTCGATACTAATTACCGACCACCAAGTTTTTCCGGTCACACCTGGCGATAGCTGGTATGGCACCTTCAGCTGTCGTTAAACCCAGGTACACTCCTCGCTTCGTTTCTTCGGCCTGAGCAATAGTTGCCTAAAGGCAATAATTTCAATTCAGTTCAAGACATTCCACAGGAAACTCTTTCAAAGAAAATACCCTTGTATACTATGTTTAAAGTGTAAGCTTTTCGGTTCGTGGTAGTTTATAAAATTTCTTACATAACCGACATGGAAAATCATTTTTTCCACTTGTATATAGCGTTTAAAGATCCTTTGGTACCCCTTTGAGTTCGTCTCGTAAAGTATTGCTCACAGCAATGCTCCAAAATATCTTGCTTCTTTAAAATTCTTTCACCCATCAGTGTCATTGTTTTATTTACTTTGTACGTAACTCGTAACAAATTCGTGATTGATCGACTTCCTTATCTTGACCGGTTTCCTGAGGATGTAGTTCGTTTAGGCTGTAGTTCAAGTTTCCATTTGTACAGATCTTGTCTGATATGTCTCCACTTCTGCTAATTATCAGCACGAGAACTGACCCACGGCAGTTCAGTTCAGTGTTAATGTTGACTGAAAGGACTCACAGTACCCTTTAAGGATATAATATAATTGTCCATTTCCTAGACCACAGTAGTTAAAAATGTACAATGCACACATAGCCAGCCAGTCAGTGTTCAGAAGTGTAATTTATTTGTCAATAATGAAATAGTTAACATTTTAACAATTGAACGGTTTTTATTATTCTTAATCGAACATAAAAATTAGTATAATCATTATGAAAAAGTTCATAGTTGCAATAATTAAAAAGTCACAGCAAACTAGATTTTCGCGGTTCGTAGAAATGACATCGATAGAAAGGTACTATACTAATACCCGGACTCACCCCATTGTACAGTGCAATAGATTAGCAAATGTAAAGGTGTAGACACTTATCCTCATATGAATATATCACAAGCAAGAAATTAAAGAGAGTTCAAGTTTTCATTCAGCCTGTCTCTGCTGCTTCAACTTTATTGATCTGTTCGTTTCAGAACGAAAGGAAAAACGGCATTGGCTTTAAATTGTGGTGTTCACTGATATGACAGGAAAGATGCCTGGCTTTGATTTTCAAACTCTGGAATGCCCTATTCGGTAGTTTGGCTTTCCAAAACACAGTTCCTGGCTTGAAGGAAAGCTTCATTTTTTTTCGACAATTCATGAAGGTGGACATTGATCATTGATGAATCAGTTTATTATTTTATACTTGGAAGTGCAGAATTTTGTTTTTTCAATTTTGGTTTATTTTCAGTTTGAAAAAGCTAATAGTACTGGAAACAAGAGATTCAGTGTTCACTTTAAATACCGGTATCATTCGAAATGTATATAAGGAACAAAAGGGTCCGTGTGTTAAAAAAAAAAAAAAATCGGATATATCATGTATCCTAAATGCAGTGATTTAGTGATATCAGATATTGAATAACATAGCTTTCTTCATTCGTTTCTATTGTAGCTCAGTTGGTAGAGCGATATCAGCGACCGATCGTCTCGATTGAGGTCCCTTTCTTGACTGACTATAAACGTTGATATTGTTTGTAATGTCATTTGTCACCAAAACCAGATAGTACCGTAATTAATTTGTCAGTATCGGTGTTGAAGTACAAACGCTCCGGCACTCCTTTTTACACATTATCTGAAACTTGAACCTTGCGAACCTTGAGCTTATTTCTGAGCCTAACCAAATAGGTTTGAAGTAGGGATTTTACAACTTACATTAAATGTATTAAAAAAAAAAGAAAAAAAAAAGGATGTCAAACGTGAACCGCAAATCTGCAGACTATTGATTTTACAGTAAAATCATAAATATTGTACTAGAACGCTGTATGTTAAACTAAGACTATATTACGTCTACTGAGTAGTGCAGTAATTATCACTCGAACGTTATTCAGGTTCAGCAACATCTCAATCGGTTTGAATTTCTTTATTATCTATCCGCTTCTCATGTATCTTGTATTTATCTTCGAGCTTACATGTTTGTTCGAATATCTAAAGCACTGACTGCTGGATAAAACGCGGATTATTTAAGATGCGTTCACTTCAAATCTGCTTTCAGTCGTAAAATATTTGCTTTGTATGTGGCATTTATATTTTTACACTCAACTAGAAGGGTTGTCTGGTCAAGTGAATCTGTGTGGTTAAGAAAAGAAAACTACTGGACATTATATGAAAGCAGGTTTTCCTTTCTACACTCCTGTGCCCGTTGTATTTTCATTTTTCTTTTCTTTGTGTGCAGTTTTATTGTAATAATAATTAATCAGGTTAATTCAGGTGTTCTTAAACATTAGGAATTCATTAAAATACTATATTAAATTTCAGCTTTAGACATGTATAAAAGGGCCATACATGCCATTACTTAGTATTGTTTTCTTTTGTTGTGGAAAAGGCTTGAAAAATTACATTTCAGTGGGCAGAGTAGTCCCAGTTGTGCATCAATGCGCCAATTTAAATTTTTCATCTTTGCTTCTCTTTGAGGCAGAACGAAAATTGCGGGCCATTTTATTGTTGCATATATTTCAAGAACCGTATAATGTAAAGTATCGCTTTTATGAATAGTTAAGTGAATAGCACTCTTCGGATTTTGAAGGCCAACATTTGTTGGTACTGAGTGCAAGAAACACTCTTAAATTTGACACCCCTCTAAGTGAAACGGAATTTGTAAGAATCCAAAAGTGTTAATTACATGTAGTTTTCTCCGTATATCTTTGCAAGTTGGACACTTTTCAGAACAGTAATTGTTGAGCTGTGTTCATTAGAAGCATATGAAAACAAAAAAACTCATGATACTGAAACGGTGAGTGAGAGTCCTCCGGTACGTGCAAACCTGTCTGATTGCTTTGAATGTCAATTGCCTGACGTTATCTGACATAGCGTGTGATGAGCATTAAAGCTAGCGAGTTGAAAGTTTGGGTGGATTTATGACATTTTACCAGTTAATGATTACTTCGGATGCTTGTGCTATATGAAAAGAACTAAAATGTAATTTAAAATTTTCATGTTGTTCTTAGTAAAGAAATATTGCTATCATGGGTAATTATAGATGTGAGATTTATTGTTTTATAAGTAAATATAAACCACCAATTTATTTTTCAAGCCTTTGTTCTAAAAAAAAAAAATATTATTTTTACGTAATTTTGATTACAGGTACATAATAATTAGTTGGAAAGTGTTTGTATTGAGCCTGGTTCTTTTGAACGCATGGGAATCAATTTTGTTCAGTGTATGCCTTATTAAATTTCAATTACATTATTTTCCACAGAGGTACCATGGTCACTTGCAGGTCAAACTCAAACTCAAACTGGTCAAAGTAAGCGTGCCGCTTCCCCTGGCATGGGTAGGCCAACTGTTTCAATTTCTTTATTTATTTCCAGGGTTTCCCTTGCTCTTTCTCTTGTATTTCAGGTTGTATTAGTACTTTTACAAATTGTATTGGTCGTTCCAGTTAGTGGGACCAGTGAAAGTGATGTGATTTTGGTGATGAACTTGTGAATGTTTGGGTTATAAAAGTTTTCTTTGTTTCAACAGGAGCAAAAGTATTTTGTCTTTGTTCGACATTGTATTAATCCAGTATTGGGAATATCTATATTGTAGCTGAGTTGATTGAAAGTGGTTCAATTTATATAAATAAATATGAATGCTCTTACTATCTGCACTCTTTTTCAGTACTATTAGACTATATATATTTCATCTGTGAAATTAAAGTAGTTTTATTATAGAATGAACTTCCGTGTTCGTGATTTGTCCTTGTCTCTTACGGCATGTTTCGTTTAATATACTTTCAAGATCAGAGAACCGGGTTGGTTTTGTAGAGTTGGGTGTTGTCTGGTGGTAGTGAGAAGTAATATTGTTAACATGCCAAATGTATATTTTTTCATGTGTCATTTGAATTTAACTGCATGATCTTTACGGCTGTTCGTTACATTAGTGCCATATTTCATCTGAAAGTGCGTCCTAGAAGTAATCCATAATACTTGTAAATGAAAACAATACTGTGTGAATTAGTCCAGTTATGAAGACAATTTTCTTATGTACTTCCTGAGTTAAATTAGTGTTGTCGTATATTGGTTGAATGTATATGGTTACCGACTTTGGATCGGCACGACGGAGATACGCAAGTTCGATATTGCTGTTGCGAATTAGGTTTTCAAGGGATTTACTCAGTTTTACCACGCTAATGTCGGAATTGTACATATATTGACGGCCGCTACCTTTCCTGTCGCTTTCTTCGGAAGTTTGGTAGCGGAGGTATGCGATTCCTCAGATTTTTGAGTGGCTGATGCCATAGCTGCTTGTCCTGCTCATGGACTGCAAGATAAATAAACCTTGTTCTTATATTGTTGATAAAGTAACTTACAACTGATTATTTTTTTTAATACCTAAAACTGTTTTAAACCGTGGAGAAAAGTTTTTCCGTTGCACTTCTCACTAAAGCGTCGATTCTATAAATGAAAGAAACTATTAGTAGTATTATCGAAAGAGGCACTAGGACACTACAAAACAACAAAGAAATTTCACTTTATGGTCGACGCATTTCTAATTCGGTAGTAACAGTCTTCGAATGTAGATTTCACTGTCCAAATCAATTATAGAAGCACAAGCTTGAATACTAAAGATATATTTTTGACCTATTGTCTTTTGTACGTTTCAGTCACTTGAAATGATTGGTGATACATACTTTTTATGTTTAAAAAACAAAAACAAAAAAAAAAACCTAGTTTATAAGGGCCAGACTAGTAACTGTTAACTTCGGCCCGTTACGATTATCCGTCACGTTCTAGTTAAAAGACACTCATTCCCCTGCCGGGACTCGAACCCGAGACATTCGAGTCGTTGGCCTAACGCCTGAGACCGCACGGCTACCCGATCGGCGGAAACTTTTTATGTATTTGTATTTAAAAGTGTAGGCATTGCAGTACTTTACTTACTGTACTTAATTTTTTCAATCTTACTGTTGTCTCACAGTTATCTGAGAACCTGTGAAAACGGTGAAGATCAAGTAACTAAAATGTTTCTTCGTATTAGTCAGTACTTTGGGTAACGACATTTTCTTATCTACTTCGAAATAATTAAGTGAATACAATCGTGATTCTGTTTTTAAAATGTATAGATTAGTAGTTGCTCTTGATATTGAGGTTTTGTTCTAAGCTTTCTTTAAGTTCCATCTGTTGGAATACTCGGTATAGGAGATTATTGCTGTCGTTTCTTCCTGAACTTTTTTCCATTGACGAAAGAAAAAATGTTCTATCATTGAATATTTTTGGCATGTTGCTCAATAGATCTTCTTCCCTCCATTTTCCACTAGAACATTTTTCCATGCGATGAAAATAGTAATAAAAGGTCTACGCAGAAGCATTGCTGTATAAGCCAACATAGTTTCTCAAACTGTCCAAACGAGTTTCTTCAGGTGCATGCAATACATAGGTAAAAACTTGAACTTCCTTAAAATTACCGTAAGTTGTAATTCACGCTCCTTTTCATGGTGCCCCACCCTTTTTTCGATTTTTGAAAATTATAAAAAAAACGAAAAGTAATATTTCAATTTTGGAAGGTAGGCGGCAATGATTGTTATGGAACTCTGTGGTATGAAGTTAAACTGTTCTAAAGAATTCGTTTTTAGCTGGGATATTCGACAACCAGCAAATTATGACGTCATGAGCTGGGCCGTCAAATAACTAATTGAATTCTTTAAAACACTTTTTTACTTCATACCACAGAGTTCTATAACCATCACCGCGCCTACTTTGTGAAGTTGTAATTTTGCTTTTCGTCTTTCTTTAATTAAGTCGGAAAAAGGGTGGACCACTATGGAAAGGAACGTTCAAGTCAGTGGAAAGAAGAAGAATCCTACACCGTCTCGAATTGTAATTTAAAATTAGTGTTACTTGTTTTGTTTTCTTATCTATATGAAGAATCTTGCTTTGGACATATTGACTAATTTGTTTGTATTTTACATGATATGACCTTGTAGAATTTCTGTTCAGCTGAGTGGTTAACGCTCTCTCTTTTGCTGGTGGTCCTGTTTTCGGTGGCGTCTTCCAGTTTCGATCTAGCATCGTGTTAGCAGCTTGGATGCTACTTGAATTAAGAAGTAGCAGACTCCAGTCTCATAAGCCAGATAATGTGGCAGTGGAAGTCGTTGCGCAAGCCACTTGGCGCACTGAACGAAAACTACTCTGGTTGGGCAAAATCCTGTGTGGGCTGTCAAACGGATTGGTTGAGGGGTTATCCTTGTTTGTTTTTTGGAGAGGGTTGGGGATCTAGATGCTGACTCGTGGTGCTTGCAAACACACTTCGTTTTTTTTCTTCTATTAGTTGTGTGATGGGGACAGGCTGGAATACCATATGCTGCCATATTTTCTTCTCGCAGTATTACAGCTTCTTTCCTAATATTGCTTTTAGTTATCTTTCATGTCTTCTCTAAGTTGAATAACTTATTTCCATACTTATTTTCCTGTAGTTTTCATATATACCCTTGCATCTATTGTTTTTTTTTTTTCTTTTGTTTTCCATTTATTATATCACTTTTGTCTCATTCTTTTGTGAACTATTCATGATTGATTTTGTTTTTCTGCTTTTTCTTCGCTTTCGCATCCCAGCATGGACAATACAAGTTTTTTGTTCTCTGTTCGCCATGTAACGTATTAGTGCACGGCATTGGCTTCAGACGTATTTGTGTAAATAGAAAAGATAGAACCAAATAACCGTAAATTGCTAAACTGTTTCGATCGTCTGTTAGTTCGGGGGGTCACAAAAAGTGAAGTATTTAGAACTTTGATATTTAGCATTAGAAGATTCCAGCCGAGAAAGTTGAAAATATTTCAATAAATTGTAGCATTTTATGAGTGTAATTATACGAAACATCTCAAGAACTAATTACAGAAGGCGGAGGAAGGTAATAGTTTCTGAAAATGAGAGATTGTACTGCATTATAAAGATCAGAAAAACTAGACTTGCGAGCCTGAAGACAAACTCTTTTGATCCTAAAGTTTTGGGGAAACTGAAAATTCGAAAATTTCCTTATATGAATTATTGCTCAAATGACTTACTTTTGGGAGTAGTTCTGACCCCTTTTGTATCTTTAAATTTGCGATCATAATAATCTAGTTACATTATATAGGTTTACATTGCGTTGTTTTCAAATAGTTTGAGTAACACTTAACGTAGTTCCGAATGGTTAAAAAGAAGTGCGATTTCTTTATTCGTATATAACAGTATATGTTTTGATATTACTAATCTGTTATTGGTGGCGTTTAGAATTGAGTTGTGAACATGTATACAATATAGTTACTTATATAGAAATTTATAAACGGTCCAATTTTGCATTTATTAATCAATTTGAATGCGGATATCAAAATCGATAATAAGTAACGTCCTGTCTCCTTTCGCCATTTTTGGTATTAACATTCTTTTGTTTGGTAATTTTGTTACTTGTTTCAATAGTACTATATTTTCTGCGTTGGTACTAATGTTTCACTACATGTTAGTCTCCTATTTGTGTGCGCGCGCTTTACTGTGGCGTTCCTCACTATTACGTTTAATCTTCTACCTTTGACTGATGAGAATGGGAGAGGATCTGTTACGATTATCACAATTTGTTTTTAAGATGTTTTGCTCCATTGTCGTGCATTCAGTACCAGAGTCTGGTATGCAAACTTGAGCCTTTAATGTCACTGAGGTATGCAATTTAGTTGTGAAAGTAGATCTATCATACTTAGAGAACTACGATTCAGAGCGAAGAATATTTTAAAACTACGAAGTGCTTTAAACCAAGGTACGCATTATTTAAGAAGTATCATCATCATTTTCAATGTGGATAATAAATTACTTTCGTGAAATAAATGTGTGCTTATATCCGCCTTACTAATGAGCTTTTGTCCGTAAACTCCAATGAAATTCACAGGACAGCGTTAACTAACGCTCATAAAATTTTACCATTCTTGTCTAGTATAGAGCAAGACATGAGTCCGTTGTTAAAGGTCATATCCTAACACATAAGACATAGGAATCGTATTAATCATTGTAGGCTAATGTGCCTGACACTCCAACAAAAATAGAAATATTTGGAACTAAATGAATGGACCACTAAACGAATAGTTCCCATTTCCTGAAAAGATTAAGCTTAGCTTTAAGGCTTTGTCGTTTTTCCTGCTTAAATTATTATTGGTTTTGATGTGAGTTGGTTAAAAATCGATTTGTTTGGAAAAGAAGCTGGATTTTTTCTTACCGATGTGTAAAATCTCAGTAGATTATTTGAGCAGCCAGAAATTAGACCTTTGTAAAGTTGCATGGTAGGAAACATTGTAGCATTTTCGTTATAGTAATTGTGAGTAGATAGTAGTACTTACGTGCAGTGTGATAATAAACACATGTAGTGTGTAGCTGATATTCTATTCCTTATTCTATTAGAAATTTGCAGATTAAAAATTTGAATCAATATTTCAGCAGGGAACCCTGGTTTGGTAGTGGTATACTATATTCTAAAATTGTAGATTTTGATGTGTTACATTGCGTAGCACAAATATTTCTAGAGCTTTCATGTATATCAATTTTCAACATGTGAATAGTGCTCTATAAGAGTAATTGCGTGTATCACTAGTCTAAATCGAAAGTAGGCTTAGTCTGTAGGAGAGAGGATAAAATTTGTTTTTCGATTATTTTTTTTTAGTTCAGTAGAAAAGGTTTATGCGACTTCTGAAAATAGAATAAAGCGTGTTTATTCTGTATTATAATCATTGAAATGAAGAAGGTGCTAATGGAGTATATAACGTTTGTTTCTCCACTGGGTAGCATATGCTATGTATGTTTTGCGAGAATGATAGGCTGCAAAAATTGAGAATCTAAACTCTTCGCTAAAAGTATTCATGTTTTAAAACTTAATAGTGTCTTAATTGGCCTCGGTAGAATCAGAGGAAATGGTTGTTTAAAACATAATCCAAACACTGATAATTCGAGTGCTCATTACCAGTTGCAGGGCAATACGTCCATAACAAGCTCTTCTTTCATCTTAAAAGTAGGAAATAGTGAATAATGTTCGTCTGAAGATACCCAGTGCACATCCTTATGCAGAGTATTGTTATTTTTCTTACTTTAGTGTCCTAAATAAAAGAGCAGCTTGCGACCATTTGTATCGCGTAAAGAAATCGAAACCTTGTGTTCGGATTATGTTAGTATTGAGTTTCTGTATATTAAGTGCTTTCCGGCTTTTTCGTACTCCATAATACAGTTAATCAAGAGGAGTGGTCATTTTTAAAATTGATGTTAGCATGAGCATGGTGTTTTCCAAATGTCATTTCCATTTCACCCATGTAAAAGTGTGTTTGTAATTACCTACGATTACCTCTGTAACCGAAGGCTATATATAACAGCTATTTTGTACGTAAGTAGGCTTTTAATGTATGCTTATGAAGTATTAGCAGGCATTGAATACGGGTATCCTGGCATGTTACTAGTAAGTGTAGAAGCTGAGTGTTGCTTTCATGGAAGTACCTAGATAGACAGTTCTTAGTTTGAGATCGGAGATTGAGAAATTCGTAATTGGTTACCGTATGGACTCTTCAGTTTTTAAGATTTACGACAATTGTGAGCGAGTATCCTATGTTTTGCTCATTGGCAAGTATTTTTGACACCTAAAAGTTAATTATGCAGTAGCGATGTTTTACATGAAAGACTGCACAAGCAGCAATAATGATAAATCACTGTAAATGATGGGATATATATATATATAATGTTCAAACTCACTATCCGTTATTTCTGGAAATATTTCTGCATTGATTTACTTCCAACCGAACACACCTTGCTTACACTGACATTCATCCGTTTTCTGAGGAAACTTCGCCGAACCAAGTGTTCTTCTCTCCATTACTTCTGCTAAGTTTCAGGCTTCTCGGTTAATATTTTGGTTCTTGTGTAAAGCACCGAATGTAAACTTAGTTGTTCGTATGTTGCTTTTTCTGTCATATTTAGCTTTTGTCGGGTTTTGAGCTTAATACTTCGGGACACCAAAGTTCCTCGTAATGTCGAAAATGTTTAATATGTTAACTTCCTATGTTTAAGAATATTTTGAACTAAGTTAAATAAATAAAAATAAAATCATCTTTGGGCACTAGAAGACCCTTCGTTAAAATGTATACCACTTACGTTGCTTTGTAGTCTTCATTGTATTTACAAATTCACGTTGTGTTGTTACCCTAATATATTTTCAAACACGTCCTAGTGCACTTCATCGGGAGCGCGCCAACGAATAAAAAATCCAAGTACATAAGTCTAGTTCTTATAGAATAATTCTAGTTCATTACATGCAGGTAATTAGTTCTCCGTTAGAAATTGGTCATAATTATTTCACAGTCAACGTTGCATGGTTACCAGATGTTTTAAATAGGAGTCACGTTCTAAAGTACCGTAACTATGGTGAGCGATTAATTTTCACTGAAGTTTCGTGTATATGATTTCGTTTGTTAATATGTTAACGAACATATGTCGTTAATGCATGATCAACTTTTCTTGTTCTACATTCGTCTGCGTTGTCTCTAGCATGCTGGTTCGACTATAAAAAGGGCAAGTGTTGAAAGCGATTTAGGTTTGCTGTACTAACCGCAAACTCGTGGAATGTCAAGAACTGTATCAAAAAAGAAGTATACCGTACTTGAGATCCCTTTTAAAGTAGGATGTTAAGACTTACGGGACGTAGAAATCGTGATATTTTGAATTAAAGTGAACCAAATAGTAGAACGGTTTGTTCGTACAACTCGCAGAGTAATCTTAATCTGACGGTTTGAAATTTCGACATTTTATTTGTAGTTGTTCGATTATGACCTTTGAACTTATATTTATTCTTAAAATAAGGTAATGACTAAATCGTTATCAAGTATTTTTGTGTGGGTTTATTTTGCTCGTGTTGTAATTGTAATTATCTTCATGTTATGCTTCGTACGACTTGAATATGTTACACGTTTTGTTAAATGGGTTATCTAGTTTTTGTACTAAGATAGTTGTCTGTTAATCTGAAAGTATTTCTTTTTCTCTCCAGCTCCTCCTCCTGGGCCACCAGGTCCCCCTGGACCAGTTGGACCCCCGGGCGCTGTTGGGGTCCCTCCAGGTGCCATGGGGATCATTCCGCCTCAGGCACCTCATCAACCGCAACAACCACCTGAATTACCAAGTAAGTGAGCCATTGTTTTTTATTATACAGGGATATGTTTTTAATAAAAGCTAGTGATAATATTCAACTGCATTTCATGTACATGTTTTAATATTGTGTACAATTGTAAATAGCGAATGTAAGAAATTTGATTTTCTCATGTATATGTTTATCTACGCTGCGTTGTCAGTATATCAGTTGTGAAGTGGAGGAAATTACTGTAAACTCGTGAACGTTAGTACTTGGTGCAAGAATTTAACTTTGACCCACAGATTATTATTTCTGATAAAATAGGAAAAGTTCTAAATAAGAATAACTTTCGTTATTACATGTAATGAACTAATACTGTGGAAAAGGGAAGGAAAATTATTGTTGAACGACAAAGTTGCTATAGGAAAGTTCTGTCAGATTAAAAGCATCCAGGTATATCAATAGAACGTTGTGAGAGGAGTACAAAAATAATTATGTACTATAAAGGGTGAGAGAAATATTTTTACTGCTAAGTGTTACAAATGGTAAAACTTTCCTTTATTATTCCAAAATGTAGTGGCAAGTTCGTGCATGTCTAAATGCAAATAAACATTAGTATTAATAATTTTGCATGGTTCAAGTATTACAGCCGATACATTTTTAGTCACAAACTGGATAAAACTCATTCAAGTTTCATTGTTTTGTAAATTGAAACTTTTTCGTTGTAATGTTGAGAACGAAAACCACCAACGTAGAAAACACAGTGGTCGTGAGAATAGGCGGTCTTTCTCAGTATCGTTAACTCGCGTAAACTGAACTGGTGCGAGGACTGATACAAAGCGATTGTAACCATAACGTCAGGGCTTCCTTTTTTAAAATAGAAAAATATACCAGATCTACATCTGCATTGCGCGACTATTATACAAAGAGGTTACTTTAGTATGACTTCGGATATGTGGATTTCGGATCCAGCCGAAATAATAGTTGCACAGACGTCAGTGTCTACATTTATAATGGTCGTTCTATGCCAAATCATCATCTTCCAACCGGATCATCTCAGATTTGGACGAAAATCCGTAGGATGGTTGATGACATGAAGTAACATATACTTTATGGCTTACAGAACTTGCAAGTTCATTGCCGCAGTAACGAACGTTCTCCATAGGAGTCTATCCTGAGCAATATCAAGTCAGTTTTCATCACAAACACCTACTTCTGGAAGATCCATTCTAACATTATCCTCCAGTTTTTTGTTTTTTTTTACCAACCACGATGGAATATAAAGTAACATATTTCCCTGGTAAAAACACACACACGCGTGACAAAAATGCGATTTTGAGTTACCAGCAGAGTGAATTGTTAAAACACAGGACTTTCATATTACGAGCAGGCGTATGTGATTGTGGAGTATTTCTTTACGTTTTGAAAAATGTAAATGTTTTGAAAAGCCATTAAGAGAATGGAAAGAACTCTTTGATTTTGCTCTCCAGAAAAATTGATTAAAATCACATACGTCTTTGTTATTTTACCGGCGTTATGTAAGATTTTAACCTTCAGTGATAAACGGTATTCATAGTAGGCTTGCCATCATAAAAAAAAAGTAAAAAAAAAATACTTTGCTTCTATTTGTGGTAGTAGAACTTTCACCTTGGGCTGCGAAGCTCATAATTTTGATAAGGAATAAGGAAGATAATATATTTTTCTTTTCAAAGTCACGTGATGTGAATTTTTTTTTTACCTTGATGCTCTTTCTTTCTTTTTTTGAAATACAGTATTTTTTCAGTGGAATGACCGAGAATAGGAGTAAACAAATCGAAAAAGATAAGTAACATGGAATGGAACACATGAGTACTTGTTCAGGAAATTACTATATCGTGGAATAAACTATTCTTGCTCTTTTTAACTGATTCTCCTCCAGTCTTTGGGAACAAGTGTCAACAAAATAGTAACCTCACACCGTTTTGTGGTTTCTGTAAATTTTTCTGTGTTACTGCTGTATGACATCAATACTGCTGTATGACAATATTGATTTGTACCAGGCATAGGTTCTAAGCTGGAATATGGAATATCTGTGTAAAACTTGACAATTTTTGCAGCTTTCCTTTTGCAACATGTACCTCCTTCCAGTTTTCTTGATCGTTGAGACTCCAACACTACTTAAGATTTCCTTCAATAACTGCAATAAATGGATTCAGTTACGTATGTTGCTACTTCTTTGTCATTTTACTTATTAGCGTGCTTGGTCCTTTCTCAGAAGTAACAGAATCCCTCTTGATTTGTTTCCTACACTTATCACAAATCATTTGATAATCACTGATCAAATGTTACTTTTTTAGTCATATCATCCATGGTAACATACTCCTACT
>JAGDQP010030983.1:0-22226 GCA_022664845.1 Lepisma saccharinum | reverse complement strand
AATGGCTGACTTCATAATCCATTTTCCAGATCGTTTGAACTAGAGATACGAAATTTGGCATAAAGGTGTATTAACAAGAGTAGTTTAGGAATAATTTACATTTTTGAAAAAGTTGTTAACTTGGATCAAAATGGCCGCACAAAAACTTTTTCCACACCATTCGAGCTATAGAAACGAAATTTGGTATGAAGGTGTACCATCACAAGTAGGTAACGGCAATGTAAGAAAACTTTTTAAAAATCGCTTTCTTTAATTCAACATAGCCGCCCAAATACCATTTTCCAAACCACTGAAGCTAGAGAAACGAAATTTGGTATGAAGGTGTACCATCACGAAAATGTTTCAATAAATGGATCAAACCACCGCTATGAGGGTGCAGCCCCCGAGGCGATATGGGAAAAGGTCTGCACAGCATGGGGCGCTGTCCCCAGAAAGTCTGATCACAATAAAGGGGGCGTAACCCTAAAAATTTGAAGTTGGGGCGCACACGGAATTCTGGGGCAGCACACCCAGCGAGGCGAACCCAGTATATATATATACACGTATAAAAAGCTGTGAAATCCGAGCAAAACACCAGATGATGTTCGAGCCTTAGGGTTGGTGGTGGTGGATTTTAGGGCCGCCAGCAGGAAGCAAATTTGCTGTATCATCGCAAATAGGTTACGTATATGGCAAAGCTTCCCTATGTTTCAATAAATATCTCATTCCCACGGGTGGTGGGTATGGGAAAAAATCTGCAACATGGAAGCACAGTGTCCTGGAGAGTGGTTACGATAAAGGGGCGTAAGTATCCAAAAACTCGAAGTTGGGGGCGCAGCTACGTGGGGCGAGGACCTAAACGAGGCCGAGCGAGCGAGTATATATATTATACACGTACAAAAAGCTATGAAATCCGAACAAAAACACCAGAGGTGCAAAAAGTGGAGCCAAGTTCTTTAGCCCTAAAAAGGTGTGAAATGGGAGACGGATGAGCCAAGTTCCTTGGTGACAGCATGTAACAGGAACAAAGAAACTTGGCGCGAGGTGGCAAGTTTCATTATCCTCAAGCTTTATGGGTGGTAGGGATCCTAAAACCCACTACGTCCACCGCCCCCAACCCTAAGGCTTTTGCCAGCTCGCGCCAAGTTCCTTTGTTCCTGTTACATGCTGTCACCAAGGAACTTGGCTCATCCGTCTCCCATTTCACACCTTTTTAGGGCTAAAGAACTTGGCTCCACTTTTTGCACCTCTGGTGTTTTTGTTCGGATTTAAATAACCGTAAACAATCCGTTCTATATAAAGCATATAAAACCAATTGCTTTTATGTCGGTTCCGGTGTTCCTCAGGGATCTAATCTTGGTCCTCTTCTGTTTTTATTATTTATTAATGACTTACCACACTATATTCAAAATTCTCGTAAGCTGTTGTTTGCAGACAACTTAAAAATATTTGTCAGTGTAAAGTCCTTGAATGACTGTCTACTGCTTCAAAAGGATTTGTCCAGTATACTGAACTTGTGTTCTAGGAATAGACTTGAAATAAATATTTGTAAGTGCAAAGCCATACGAGAAAAAACTTACGATTTAACTTACTCGATCAATGGAATAAGCTTAAAAAAATTGGATACAATTAAAGATTTAGGTGTTACATTCGATAGTAAACTAACCTATTCGCCACATGTGGTAAATATAACCAATGATGCATATAGAAACCTAGGATTTCTTGTTAGGACAACCAAAGAATTTGCAAATGATAGCACTTTGAAAACTCTTTACTATTCCTATGTTAGGTCCAAACTTGAATATGACTCACTTATATGGAATACCTCTATGAAAGCTAGTTGCCAGAAGATGAAACACGTACAAAGCAAATTTTTACATTTTCTCACATACAAACGGACTGGTTTCTATACCCGAAATAAGAATCTTACAATAATTTAATCGATAATTTTAAATTTCAGAAACTTGATCAAAGACGAAAATTAAACGACCTACTCTTCTTGTACAGACTTTTGCACAATAAAATAGACTGTACCGAATTAATTGCAAAAATAATTATTAAGGTCCCATCCCTCAGAACGCGCGAGGGAAATAGTGGCCTGTTCTACTGCAGAAAAGCTCGTACAAACGTATTAAATGTGTCACCTACATGGAGAACTAGTGCTACTTATAATGCAATAGGTAAGAATTGTACAAATTTGGACCTATTTGGAAATTCGGAAGAACTGTACAAAAGATTGATACAGAACATATTGTAAACAAAAAAAAAAAAAAAAAAAAAATAGAAAGAGAAAGAAAAAGAAACTTTTTGGACAAGAAAAAGGGTATAGATGTTCTATTATTTGTGTCATTAAATGTAACAATGTAACAATTATTGTAGACGCTATAAATAGGCATTAACGGTGTAGATCACCCCCGCCATCTTGGTACGCACTTTCCATTGATTTACACGGGAATTGTTTTACTCATTTTATACCTCTCGGAAGTAGAATCTTTAAGTTCTGTTTTCACAAAATTTGTCTTGGTGGTTATTTTGACTCTTGTATAGTTTTGGTTTGTGAAGTTTCTTCAAATATATAAGTATAATGTATTATTAATAGTTTGCTATATAAATCACAATATGTTAACGGGAAATTATACTGTTCGTGTGTAAAATATTGCATTTCTATGAAATAGCATGAGTAAAAGAGAACATGACGATAAACTGGGTGAAAACAGAAGTTAAAAGTGTGCTCCTGAAAGATATAAGACGAGTAAAAGAATTCCCATGTAAATCAATGGAAAGTGCGTACCAAGATGGAGGGGTGATCTATACCGTTAAGGCCTGTTGTGTTGATGAAATAAATAAATAATGCATTAAATGAAGTCCTTATTAATTCCCTACCGTGTTTGATCTTTCAATACTGATATTCGTTATTCGTGCAAGGGATCATAATGGGGTTAATTATGGAGTCAACTAAGATAATTGTTATTACACTCACTTCATAACATTAAATAGTTTTAGCCATTTAATCATTGTTTTCACTGATTTAATAACTAATCAACCTTCTTAAAATCTGCATGAATTACTATTTCCTTAGTTTTACGTTATCTTAGAAACCTTTAAACATATTACGCACCATTTGAATTAGCAATTAAAGTGTGATTATTTGGTTAACAACTTTTCTTTAAGACCAATTGGTTTTCAATAGTTCCGATTCACTGCTCCAAGTATCGTTGATTTAAATCTGTGACATCACAGATTCAAATCATCGATATTTGGAGCAGTGAATCGGAATTGTAAACCGTGCACGCGTTAAACTATTTTTGTCCCACAATTTTAAATACAATGACGATAAAACCCGAAATAAATCTTTTATTAAATTTGGATTGTTGTAAATAAAAAAAATATATTTAGATTTAATGTTTTAAAGCATTGCAGTAGTATTTGCAATAGTAGTAGCAGTAGTATTGTTAATTGTAGTAGTAGCAGTAGTAGTAAGTAGTAGTAGTACCAGTGTTGCAAATGTATTTTACTAACCCCGCACCAACGAGCAGGTACTTCGGCTAGTATTAAATAAAGCAAAGAGACATTGAAACTTATTATTAACAAAACGAATTAATAAGGATGTAAGTAATTAAGTGAGGAATTTAATTTCAAAAGGGCACATGTCCAGCGGAGCAAATTTTTCTGTAGGCGTAACAAAATACATTTCTCTGGGAAGGCAAGCATTATTATTGTGTGAATGATGTAATGTTCTAACTAAACAGTGTCCTTAGTTATAATATTAAACAATTTCCACAAATTATAGTGCCCTCTCCTTGAGAAATACATTTGTTTTACACCTACTGAAAAAAAAAGTATCTCATTGGACATGTACCCTTTTGAAAATAAGCTTCTCAACTAGTGCTACACATTTGATGTAAGTTTTAAAATATTGATAAAATGAAATTGAAGAATAAAGAAAAAAGTTATACCTGCAAAGCTAGTGATGATAGTCGAAGAGCTCAGAATTTTCCACTTCTTTTCTATTAAGTAGAAAAGCAAAACCAACGCATAAGAAATAGGTAAAAACTTACTATTTTGAGGCAAATTGGATAATGTGTATTCTGTAAAAGTATAAAGGATTGTAAGTGGAGTATTTTCAATAATTATTGGTCATAGGGAATATGTTTATCATTTCCTCGTGCATTGGTGTCAAGAAAGATGTTTTTGTGTTCGTAATGTAGATAAAGTAATTTCTAACTTATTTGCATGAAAACAACTTATTAAGTATTTCTAGAATTAGTGTTGCAACGTCATAAATTAAAGATAATAGCAAGATACGGTGCATTGGTTCATGTTGTCTTATTTTGCAGTTGTACCCTTTGGTCTTCCTTTGTTTACAAGCAATGGTCTACTGCTCCACTGACAAGGGAACCTCACGTGGTGTCAGCAAAGTCGGGTAATGGGGATCACAAATAGAGAAGAAATTCCAAATTTGTGACCCCGGAATCCCCCAAGAAAATTAGAACAACTCAATGTGAATTGTGGAAAAGGTATGCAAAGATGCACGAAATAGGTCATACGTGAAATGAACCAACTCGTAAATAGGTATTGTAAAATCATAAATGTTTTTATGTTTTATTGATAAGAACACAGTTGTCGTTTGAAAAGTGAAGAGTTTGATTTGAACATAACATAAGATTTTTTGGCAGTGTTTGGCTTCACCCTTCATAAATTTGGTAAACCACCGTTTTACTCTCTGCCCATTTACCACATCTGAACAGAATGCTTGACAATGTTTTCCCTGCTGCACTAGACCCCGTTTCCCATTCGTACATCATATAAACCCGTATCACAAGCGTCGGGGTTCTTATGTTTGACCTTCTCTCACTAACGTCCCCGTTTAACTGTGATGACTAGTACCAGTCAGCTACACGACAGAACAAACACTAATGCCTGACCTTTCTCTTATCTGCCTCGCCTCTGAACGAACGGCATGGCGAGCGTGTGCAGTTCGACAACCACGTTAAAATCCAACATAACTTTAATGGTTGCCTTTTAACTATAACAATATGTAATCCAAAAATGAAAATATTCTTATTTATATTTAAAGAGTTGATTCCTCAGTCATAGCAGGCAAATGGCGGTATGGTACGTACTAACTAGACCCTTCCAACATGCCCTGTCACACTCTATCTTTGCCTGAGACTGAGATGCCTAAAGGCCATGAATTTAAAAAAAAAAATTGGAAAAAATAAAGTGTAGATATCAGAAAAAATATTGTTTAACATAACTGCGCTTGATGCAAATAATAAACTTCCAAATGTAATATTTACATGGAATGCGTCATCTTTCTCCAATACTAGCGCCATCTTGTTTAATCTATGGTGCAATATGGCTATTTTGACTTTGTGCAGAATATCGCTAATAACACATTTCCTTTAAATATACGGAAAGAAATAAAAGGTTACTAGTAACTCAATAAAAGGGTTAATGTAACAGAGTGAGTTGGTAAATATAGAGCCTAATAAGTACAAGGTTACCGCAACCCAGCTAAAAAGGTTAGATCCAGTGGGTTGATTTAACCCTCCACGTAGGTTATTTTAAAGGGTTATGATAAACAACTGTATTTAGTTATTTTAACCCATCCCAACGAAGATGTGTAAAAAAAAATTGTAGTAAAATCGTCTGGAAGCAAATTATTGGTATGATTTACACTATATGTAGCTTATTATCTTTGAAAAAAAGAAAAAAAAAACGTGCGCCGGGTTGGGATCGAAACGGGGACCTCATGCGTTGTAGTCCGAAGCGCTAACGACTACACCACCGAACACTTGAAGCTTACGATCGATAATGCGTGTATTTCACAAGTTGCGCTACTGTGATATTCATTATATAAATCTCAATGTTACATATTACACTTTCTCATCAATAGAATATTAATAATAATTTATGTAACACTACATTCCTGGATTTAGGGTTGCTAGATTACCTCCTAAGTTTTACCGTAACGTTTTGGCGTTGGTACAAAACTTCCATGTGGAAGCCCTTCAGACCGCCATCTCGTATAGATGAGATTCGGTTCAGCTAATCCTCATCAAGGTTAAAAAATAACTAATTCTCAGAAGGTTAAATTTACCTGCACATTAAACGGTTAGCATGACCGAGCAGTGGGTTAATCATGTTGTTTAAATTAACCGTGTTGTTGGTTTATAACTTCTTGTACAAATCGTGTAGGTAACTGACTACCCACGAATTGGTTGTTTTTACCCTGTTTTCTGTTAAACCTTTCCAATGGGTTACCATTTACCTACAGAATTAGGTACTTTCATGTCTCGAAAGGGTTGTGGTAAACAACCAGTAGGTTATGGGCAACCCTTTTGGTCATCAACCTAGCAAAATCTTGACTTAGTTAAAACTAATTTCTTTCCGTGTAGAATGTAAATTATATTTAAGGTATAGAAAGCGGAAAGACAGACAGTGATACCACACAAAACTCTGTGGACTATCTTAATAGGTCTTTCCAGAACTTCCACAGAAACTTTAAGTGTGCCGTTCTGTCCATAGATAATATTACATGAACTAAAGTTACCGAACGGCCGTAACTTAGTTGGTATAGCTTTGGATTAGCAATCGGAATGTCCTGGGAACGATCCAAGAGACCGCCCATCCAGTTGATGTTTCTCCAGGGATTGCCGTTGATGTTTCTCAGTCACACCAGGCAATTGCCGGAATGGTACACTTCTAAAATTAATTGCGACAGTGAACGCCGGACAGCTAGGCCACCCAAATGGCATCTTCTTATCCCATAGTCGTGTCTGGTAAACAGAACCTTTCTTTCTCCTTCCTTCGCCTCTTCCGAACTAAAATCAGCAAACATCATGTATTAGTATCGATAAAATGAAAGAATAAAAGCGAAACAAAACAATATATATAACTTGAGGCAAGGATAAATTGAAACACTCTGTAAAAAGTTCCCTGGCGTTACTACATCCAGCTCTGTAAAAAGTTCCCTGTAGAGGATATATATAACTTTCAAAAGTGCACTTCCAGCGTGCGCCAAGGCTGAAACACCCCACTGCTTAGGCCTGTATCTAGGACGAACTGTCTCTGCAGCAGGAACTTCAGAACAACAAAGGCACCTGTTAAGCCAGAAAATATGTATGTTTGTTTATGCATAATGTTGTAAAGGTATGCTTTATGTGGTTCTTTTGATAATGAAATATACGTTATGTGCTACTTTAATTAACTAATTTATTGTACTGCAGCAGAAGTGCGAAGACATTGATATGAAAACTGATGCTAATAGTGTTAGAGGTTATCACGATTCTCCTCGGAATCACTGGGAAGGGGGGGCGAAGTGGTCACCTTAATCTGCATCTTACACTGTATTTCCATTTTGAAATAATTTGCAAAGAAAATCTTTTGTTTCATTTCAAGATAGCGCTGTTTCTTCTGCTAATCTGCAGAAAATTATAATCCGATCTGGTCGTTGGAAATAACGTTTGAAATTGGGAATAATAAAAAGCTTATATGAGTTATTTTAAGTATTTGTCTCCGTTCACATATTTGAACACACACACTCTCTCTATCTCTCTTTCCATAAATAAATAAATAATTTTTAAAAATGTAGCAAGCTACATACAAGTGAACTTAAATCTTGTGAAAAAAATTGGAACGTGGCGCTTTGTTAAGTTTGATTTCGATATTGTGTGTTGGCAACACTCGTCTTCTCTCACACACAGTCAGCGACTGAGTCACTGTTGAGTACATCTGCGCCACCATGTAAATAGGGGCACTGCCGTATGAAACGGATAGTACTAACTAGGCCCTGGGCGACTACCTTCCAAAAATCCTCTCAACAACCTAATCCAAGCCTAAGCCTGAGAGGCCTAAAGGCCATAAATACATTGATTTTGATGAACTAATGTTATTTATTTTTTGTGTTGAATTTTAATTGTGTTGAATTTTAATTTGGTCAAATGGATTGGGATTTGGACATTGAAGATCTACCATAACTAGGGGTCATCCTAAAGTCCTAATGTTTAAAACCAGTAACACCTGCCAAATGGTGGGATGGTAACTTGAAATTGGATTAAGGCAGAAAAGTAAAAAATTTAAACTAAAAGGGTTCTATAATATTATGAGTATAATTTCCTACAACAAGAAAACGAAAAAAAAACCAATTAACTATACTGGGCACAAAATCTCATCATGTTTCAGTTTCCAACCAGTCGTAGCAAATCAGGACTAACCTATTTGCTTTGGATAAATTCGTAAGCAATTGTACGAGTCTTCATTCCAGCGTTGCCAAAGTAACGCTTCGAAGTAAACAACGCTGAACGTTTAATAAAAATACTAAGCGGGGCCGCGGTAGCTCAGTTGGTAGAGCACTCACTTCTGGTGCTAAGGGTCCTAGGATCGATCCTTGCTCATGCCATGTTGGCCTTGTGATGGACAAATACCGTGTGCGTGGGTTTTCTCGGGGGTCTCCCGTTTCCTCCCACTTTCTTTATTCTACCAATTCATTTCATCATCGTCCATCCGGGCAGAGACAAAATTGCCTTAAGGCCTTAAAAAACTAAAATTCAAAAAATTCAAATTAAAAATATGAGCACTATAAAACTAATAACTATAGAAAGGATATTATAACGAAAATTAGTAAATAATTAACAAAAATGGACATAGCAATGATTTAGACCAAGCCTCCGTAGCTCAGTTGTAGAGCGTTGGCGTAGCATTCGGTAGATTGTGGGTTCAAGCCCAGCAACGGGTCGTGAGTTTCCCAAGGGTTTTCCTCAGTCATACCATGCAAATGTCTAGATGACACCTTCAACATAGACCCTGGCCAACACCTTCCCGAATCCTTTCCCGTCTCCGATACCGGTTTGACCTTAGATGCGTAAAGACCGTAAATGAAAACTCAATTCAATTCATAACAATGATTTAATAAAGATGATAATTAGTAACAATGTGCGCGCGGGAACTATTATTCTCACTAGCACAGAGGTAAAATGCACTGACATTGTTCAGAGTGTTGGTCGTAGCCAAATAGACCTTCAAATTTTATTGGATACCGGGAAGGTCAAATGTTTCGAGAAATTGTACTTAGTATTGTTTCGAGATATTGTCCTTGCCTCTCTCACACACATAAACAAAAACACACACACAAAGAGGGAAGAAAGGAGAATTAGAGTAGAAAATTTTACAAGCTACAATATTAATATTTTAAAAATATTTTTTCATGTTGAGAACGCATACAAAAATGTCTATCAGAATTGAATCGAGTATTTTGAAATTAGCTTGTGTGCTAAAAGATCCATCTAGATCATTTTGATACCATATCCTGCCTTCCTGAACTATCATAACGGCGTATTCAGCATGTCCTGTGCCTCCTCAGGTTGTTCCTTTTTTACCTTAGGCAGAAACCTTCTGACAATTGGAGTGAAGAGCTGCGGGTCCATTGTCTTTGGGTCATTTCCTCCTGAAAGGAAACTCACCACAAGTCCTACCACGATTACGGTGAAAGTTCCAATTGAACTATACCACAAATATGAAAGTTTGTATAACGGAAATACGTCATCCCTGAAAAGAAAAAGAACAAGAAAGCACAACTGCAATTACAAACGCTCAAGCATTGACAATCCCTTCACAATACTACCTTTACCTCCCTTTTTCCTAAAAAATTCAAGGTTGCTTCCTTTCCCTTGTCCCTTCATTCGACTTCGACACCGAAGTCTCAGAGTTTTCTCCCGCTGTTGCTCCTAAACTCTCCCCTCCTTTTACTCCAACTTGAGAAGAAAATAGTTAACAGAAATGTAATTATTTAAATCATAAATTGCTATTTTTAAACAAAGCAAATAGGCAGATGGCACGCAGAAATAATTTATTTATGGCCAGGGACAAACCGCATCTTTGTACGTACAAAACTGGTTGAGTGATGTATGTAGTAATCTTTTAATATAGACGATAGCCTTAAAACACCTCTACAAGAGTAATTAAATATGAGAAGTTAATGAATGTTCTTCCCGGAGAAAATGTAGGGATATAAAGACCAGCCATCGATTGGAGTTGATGATACGATCCAATGATTAGAGACAGTAGAAATTCTTGAGTAAAAGTATTCAAATATTTTAAGTAAAAATGTTTTAAAAAATCTTGAGTACAAGGGTAAATTTCCTGAGTAGATAAAAAGATACATAATCGTTTCCAACCAAGTTTGAAAAAATATATGCAGCTAAAAACCTAAATAAAGTGCATTCCCTTTGAAATAACAAACATGTACTAATTCTGCTATTTGTAGAGTATATTTATTTATTCCCGATTTTTATATATTTCTTTCACATTTGCCTATCATTTCCCGCGTTCAACTTGTAGTCACAAAACCTTTCACCGCGAATACAGCATATTGCACATATTGAACACTCTTGTGATCATGTAGTTCATATTTTCCCCGCTAGATGACAAACCATGTTCGTAAATGTGCTGCCATCTATGAAGTATTCAGTGCACTTCATTCAAATATTATCCGTGATACACGAGACCGATTGAAGATTTTTCAAGACGAATTATATTTCTTTTTTCGGATTGTTTAGGCATTATTTTCGTGAATGAATGAATAAGAAATGGTATAATTTCTTGAGTGATGCTCAGAATTTGTCAATGGTAGCAAAGTGACTAAATTTCGCGAGCATTTCGTGAGTTGAAAAGCATATTCTTAGAAAATGTTTACGACCATCTATCTACTCCAAATTATTTCTTAAAAGTGTAAGAAAAATTTCGCGAATTTGCGAGTCGCGAAATTCTACTCCCCTTGCCAATGATATAGTAGTATAGTGATGTTGGTGGTAAATAAATGTACGCTTGTAGCGCCACCAAGTTTTCACCGGACGCAAACTAAAGCCCGTCCAGCCAATCGGGAGAACATATTTCAACTCCATTATGTTTCAATTTTTGCTTAGATTTTCCACAAAAGCACATTCCCCTTCCATTGATTTAATATGTCCTTTCAATGACTGTTGATTCCATTTTCAGTAGGTTCCAATTATAATCCCAGAGTGCTTTATCAAAGTGTAAATAACAACCATATAACAACATACATAAGAACAAACAAGCTGTTTAGTTTCACTCGCTTTCTTGACTCTGATCCATCTGACTTTAATTAGTTTGCCTCTGAAGTTGGCAACATTGACAACTGGGATCGTTGGAGGGTGAGGACTTGCACTGTAGGGTAAGTTAAGGTAACTTGGTGAAACTTCAGTATAAAATGAATTTTTATAAGGAAAATAACAACATATCTTTGTTAACCTATATTTATATATTGGAACCATCCTTCTAGGCAATGTTTTCCACTTGGATAGTAATTGAAACAACAATGAAAACAACACTAAAGAAGAAGGTTATTTGGTGATAGTGGTAGGTTATTTGGTGATAGTGGCTAGATTAGTTGGTTACATTATAAACTATTAACCAGAACTTTCCTTAAACAAATGTACCACTCTGATTCATTACATGATTTTTCAGAAGATTCGTCACACTTGAACATGGTTATGTCCTCATCAATGTCCTATACATGACAACTTTCATGAAATAGTTGCATGCAAAAGTTACACTGAATTCAGCTTGCACCTGTTTTTCTTTTGATATCATGTGAATACCAAAATCTACATTTCGTACACATCCAGGCATCATCATGCTTGTCTAAAGAAGAGATATTCATCTCCAAAGGTCCTGGAGAAAATTCGTCTGTCTTTTTACAGTTTTAGATAAGGCTCGCAAGCTTAAAATTGACTGAAACGCCATAAGGTCTGTGCTAAAACACTGGAGTTTTAAACTTTTCTGCTCTTAAAAAAATATTACAGATCCTTGTGCAGAGAATGGTATACAGAAAATAAAAATTAAAAAGCACTTTCCATAAATTTCACTTAATATTAACGTAACCGGAAACTACATCACAAAGTTTCTCTTAGATTTCTACCAATGACTTATCTTTATTACAGAGAGTAAAACATGGTACAGACAGTGGATTGAAAATTGATGTCATGCCATAAGAGCTAAAGCGCTAATACATAGACCTCGTAATAGCTTCGAAAGGGAAAGAAGGACTTTTCGGAGACAGGTCTCGTAAGAATTACCCTATTTTTTCTATGGTGTCGAATTATATTCATGCCCACTTGGTGTGGATACATTCAACCGTATGACAACCAGAAAAAAATAATTTTGAAATAGGTTGGCAATACTGAAAATTAAGGTGCTTGTAGATGGGAACCCACGGTATTCTTCTATCAGTATAAAAACCCCTTCGGGGTAAAGACAAGAGTGACGCAAGAATTCTACTCACAAAAGAAGTGATATCCACTTTGCGAGTTACTTTCTTTATGTCACTATGTCGGAAGTGTCTCCTTTGTAATAAAATTAGGAGATTTAGTATCCTTCCGCCAAAGTGACACAAAGAAAGTAACTCGCAAAGTGGATATCACTTCTTTTGTGAGTAGAATTCTTGAGTCACTCTTGTCTTTACCCCGAAGGACTTTTTATACTGGTATCACTTATTTTGAAAGGCTGCCTATTTAAAAAAAAGTGATTTTGTAAGGCCGGTTTTGGGTCGTATCTCGAAAACGGTAACTCCTATCATCAAAATAACCTTCGATTTATCCTAACTAGTTGGAGCCCGCAATTGAACCCCAAAACCTCCGGTACGAACCATTTTGGGGTAAAGCAAAAAGACAGACAGAATGACGTAGGCCCTTTTCTATCGTTAGTGAAAATGCTGTGATTGGGCTAAAAAGGTCATAACTCTTAAACCCCTTCACCGATTTTGACGTGTGATACACCGTTTGAAATGTATTGAAGCGTAGATTACGATTCCGTAATGTCAGCCGCCTATATGATCTGTGATAAGTGTTATCATCAGAAATGTAAAATTCAGAATTATTTTTCAAACTGCCCTAGCGGGGCCCAGGGATGTCCTAGCTATACAATTTTTTCTCTGTATCTTAGTATGGAAAAGAGCTTTTAAACGCAACTTCAAGCATCAAAATCGGGCTTATAGTTTGTTAGATTAGCTGTATATATGTGAGTGCCGCTAACAGACTCGTTTCTTAGCGTCACTCGAAGAACTGTGTCTGACAACTGCGCCGTCCGGAATAACTTTACACGTTCAAAGTTGGCTCAAATGTTCGCTCTTAAAATGATCTTCTATACCATTAAAGTTGCATATTGTAATAATATGTTAAAATTACTAAGTTAATTATACTTAAAGCTAAAAACTTATCATCAAATGAACTATTTTCTTTCAGTCTACCTTAATATAACTCAAAGATGAAGTCAGCAATGAATACAATTCTTTATTGTATACATTGTACAATTAGTTCCCTTGAATTTGATGCAAAAATGATGCTTGTATCTCTATTCTGTGAAATCTTATAGGCGTTTAAAGATTTCAATAAGAATTCTGACGGCCACCATATTGATGACGTCATAACCTCTAAACCCAACGCGGGATTCTTTGCAATTCTGTGTGAGGATTATAGGAGAGATAGTACTACATATTGCAACAGATTTCGTTATTATTTTTTTTTTTTTAATGTCTAGGTAGACCCCCCCCAAATATGCCTAATTTGACTGCACTGGTTATAACCGGACGAAAGAGTAATCTAATAGATGGGCAGTGATAATGCGTAGACACGGAAATTGAGGTGCTGCGCTACTTAACACAACTTTTGCATTGGAGATATTTGAAAGGAAAGTTCGTATCGCTTGATGCTCAAGCCTATTGTACAAGTATATTGTAACACGTTCACTCCCACACTATAAAAAAATATTCTCAATAATAGTCAAGCTGGCACGTATTTGTGCCACCAGGTTTGTCACCACACCCCAGCGTCACATAATTTATATGTGCCGGTTGGTGGTATCGAAATAGTCCGACGGCGCATATCTGTGCCGCTGTCATTACTGATTCCTATGTCAATTTATTTTGGTTTTGGTATACGTTCAAGGCCTGAAAGTCTATCGTGTTGTGTGGCACAAATGTGTGCCGCTTGGTTTCTGTCTATGTAGATTCATTTGGTTAAAATACTGTTGTGACTTACGGGCCAGGTCCGTAAGTGCTATTCTGTGCTCGAGCACAGGGCGGCAAAATTTTGATTTTTTTTAAAGATTCACAATAACGGTCAAGCGAAACGCAAGAACGACTTGTAAATGCGGCAGTTCTATGTATTGAGTCGGATATAACTAACAGGCTAAGTTTTAACGAAATAATCAATGGCTTTGCTCACAGTCAAGCTAGACGAAAACCGTTCATTGTGTAAGCTGATAAATGAGTTTATCTTGTGCGCGTGCAAGTAACCTAAAAACCGATGAAACAATGCAGACAAGTGAAAAAGAATTTCTTTGCAAATACTTTGGGAAGATATTTTTTTATTCGAGTAACCTAAAACATGAGAAAACGCATGGAAAAGAAGTTTCTTTGCAAATACTTTGGGAAGAGTTTCTCTTATTCGTTCGAGTAGCTTAAAACATATGAAAGAATCCACACTCATTATGTGAACTAATATATTTTTTTATAAAATGCTTTTTACTAAACTCACTGTAATCTTTAATCATGTGATAAGTTCAAAATAAACAATGTCAAAAACACTGCCTAGTTTTTTTAATTCCATATTTTAGTATTACAATGATAAGAGTAAATATTTAAGAAATTAAATCATAATTCAAGTGAAATTATGAAATATAAAAGTGACATAACGGTTCATTAAGAATTAATAGAATGCATTTTCTCCAGACAGACAGTAAATTAAAACTTACATGAATAAATTACATGCCAGTATTGAGAGAATGTGTCCCCAATGGATGAGTGGTTAAGCTCGTTGCCTTGTAATAAAGGGGTCCCGGGTTCGATTCCCGTTAGGGACACAAGTGGTTCGGATCCCATGTTAAGCTGTAGGTCCCGTCCTTAGTACATCATCATCCCATGGAAGGCAATGGCAAACTACCATGGGTTCACCTTGCCCAGGGACCTTCGGGTCAAACACCTACCTTCGGGAAGAACACCACATCATAATCATCATTGAGAGAATTAGGCCATTTAAAATTACGTTGTAACTTTTGTAACTTGTAATACTTAAACTGCTACTCAAGAAGAGCTGGTATGTTTGCAAAATCACGACTTGTTTCCTTGTTTGAGACATAAGTTTGTGCGCGGGGTGGGTGGGTGGCGGAAAATTATTTAAAGCATAGGGGCGTACAATATATAAATACGGGCCTGGACTTGGCACCAATGTTCTTTACATTTACTAAAGAGTGGACTCGGTGTGGATTTGTAAGTCACTATGATACTAACAATAATGTTTGGAAAGTGATTTATTTTGCTGTCAGTTCCATTTACAGTGTTTGAAAGCTTATAATAGCATTGCCTTATTATGGAACTTAGGCCTAAGCGACAAAGCTCGTCGTTAGTCATCATTGACAGTGAAATTGATCGTCAGTTGGCAAATGACTCTCATGTTAGTTCGTTCTTTGAAAATAATGAAAAAAAATGTGTTTAAAAGTCTTATACATTTATGTTGCCCCCCCCCCCCCATCGACAAGGAATTTTATCGTTAATAATAATAACATGCTTCATTGCTATACACCAAGCGACAGATATATGTGTCACCGATAAAAATGTTATAAAACATTTTAAAATGATAGATGTATGAATTTCACATAAAGTACTGAGTATTAGTGATAAAATTCACATACTTAAATAATTTTCAGTTTTAGTCTGTGGTGAGAGTTATTTGTATGATGCCAGGTACACTGACAAGGTCTTTGTTGCTTAATGTGGTCTAAAAAACAAACTACCCGGCACATATGTGTGCCACCTTGGAGCAAATGTGAGTGTGTAGACACGGAAATTGAGGTTCTGTGCTACTTAAAACAATTTTTTCATTGGAGATATTTGAAAGGAAAGTTCGTATCGCTTGGTGCTCAAAACTATCTTACAAGTATTTTGTACACGAGCTCATGTGAGAATAATGGCGAAAAGGTGAAGTTCTGTAATGTCATAATTTTTACTATATACGCCTAAATTTTAGTTTTCTTTATCATCTGATCGTAAAATCAATGTATTTGCACTCTTGATTTTAAAGTAATTTCTGTATTAAACACAGGAACTAACTACAAAATTGTATATAATTTGTAAATTACGTACATGATCTGTTGAGAGATAACATTTGTGTTGGAAATATTAGGATGATTCAACATCAGTGGACAACCTTCAATGGATGTCGGCTTCTTCGGATGGAAAATTTTCCCTGAGATCACAGCTGCTTAAGATATCCAACCAACTAATAGCATTGCCGTTATGCCTCCGATGAGTGCTCCCTGGAGTTGAGAAATATATATATATATATATATATATATATATATATATATATATAGACCGTAACATTGACGAACAACGAAACTCGAAATATATGTGACACAGAACTGTCATATTTTGTACAAAGTAACCTTGGGGCTTAATGAGTTCATGTACAACATATGGCAGTTTTCTGTCACATACCTAGGTATAACCGAGCTGCCGTAGCTCAGTGGTAGAGTGTTGGCGTAGCATTTGGGATGTCGTGGGTTTAATCCCAGCGGTCGACCATCCTGACTGCTGCTTTTCCCCCCTCAGTCACAGCAGGCAAATGCTCGGATGGTACCTTTAACTTAGACCCTAGCCGACACCTTCCCGCATCCTTTGCCCTCCCCTATCTCGGTATGAGCCATAGATGCCTAAAGGCTATAAATAAAATTTAAATACGTGTTCCTTGTCTTGTATCGCTTGGCTCATACATCATCACAAGGAAAACACAGAATATGCCGAAATCTGTGCTAAAATCGGGACACTTTTGCGTCCCCAGTACCATCAAAATAATCGAGGCAGGCTTGGAAATAATGGACTGTTCCTATTAACTCGGGACATTTGGTAGTTTTATGTTGGTATGATGTTTTGAATTGATATCCTGAATTGAATTTGAATTTTATTTGTGGCCTTTAGGTATCTAAGGTTCAGGCCGGAATAGCAGAGGGGAAAGGATACGGGAAAGTGTCGGCCAGGACCTACGTTAAAGGTACCATTTGATTGGTGTGAGTGAGACAAACCCCTGGATAGATAATCGGCTGTTGGATTTGATCCCTCAACCTCCCGATTACTAAGCCAACACTGTAGCAATGAGCCACGGGCGCTCGGTAATTGGTGATCTGAGTATAGAACGAGACAAAATAATCTACATGGCTAGAATTAAGGAAATTATCCAAAGAGTAAAATTTAAAATTTATTTACAAGTGTATGTATATTATTAATACATACTTTTAAATCGAGCATTTAATAATTTTCTCTGGTATACTTTACATAACCATAAAAGTCATCTGAAAATATATATAAAAATGCAAATTATCTAATAGTCAATAGATGGTGCTGGGAAATATAGTGGTATAAGAAATATAAAATTGAAAGACATGTGATACAGTCCTAAAAATAAATAAACTAAATTTACCTAGAATAATACGTTGTGGAAGAAAGAAAATATGAATATACACAGCTTCGCTAAAAAAAACAAAATGGAAGGGATAATCAGGCTTCCTTGTTCGTTTAATAACTAACTGCTTACAATAGCTAGGAAGCATCACCTCCATTTATTTAATTTTAATGTCCAAACTTGGAAATTTAAATCACCAGATATAGCAAACCTGCAAGCACTTCTTCATTTGAATGAATAATACGATATTCTCTGAGCTTCTCTCTCTCTTTCTGATCTATCTATTAAAGCTTGTACTTACCAGGGAATTCGCCCACGGAAAGAACAATCCAAGCGCAAAGAGACCAATAAGAACTCCGCTTGTTATTGCCGATAAACTTTTACCTGTCTGAAAAAGAAAAATTGAAATTTTAACCTGAAACAATATTAAAAAGTTCCAAAATATTTAAACACCAATTTCTTATCATTAATTGTTAATAATCTTAAAACAATATATAGCAAATACACATAACAAGTTGAAATTGTTATCTTTATTTGTTATTAGAAATAAAAAAATAGTATCAGTCAATGAAGATAATATAACTTCGTTTGAGATTCACATTGTTCAATTTTTTAGAATATTCCTAATTCTGCTTAATATGCCTGCTTCCGTAATTATACTTGAAGAGTATGGGGGAGAAACCTTATAAGTCCAAAATTAACAAAATTTCGGATTATTTTTTGTGCTGTAGTAATTTACCTAGTGTACTTTAAAATGGCTTCACTGAACTTGACAACAATCTCGGAAGTCCAGAGATATTTCAATATCTTAAAAACGTATGCAGGGGAAAAACCTTACAAGTCTACCAGGTGTGTAAATATGAAACCGGAATTTGAGCATAGACTGCGTTAGGTGTCACCGTGGTTACCGTAAAACTGCGTCCCTGGCGCCACTTGCTTATTTTGAATGCTAATAACGATTTGCAACTCATAACCAGACAAGTTTCATGTCATAGTGTAATGTTTAATAGCGTTGAACATGGTTCAATTTGTACCTACAAACTACGATGTGCGGACAGCATTGATTTTTTGTTACCATTTGAAGAAAACTGCTGTAGAATCGCATCGCATGCTTGTCGAAGCTTACGGTGATCATGCTCTTGGTATCACAGTGCTATGGGTGGTTTACAAAATTTAAAAGTGGCGATTTTGACGTGAGAAACGAAGAACGTGGAAGACCACCGAAAAGGTTTGCAGACAGCGAATTGCAAGCTTTGTTGGATGAGGATGACGCTCAAACGCAACAACTCGCGGATCAATTAAATGTGACACGAGAAGCAGTTTCCATACGTTTAAAAGCCATGAACAAAATTCAGAAGGTGGGAAAGTGGGTTCTACATGCATTGACTGAACGACAGCAGGAAAACCGAAAAACCACTTGCAAAATTCTGCTCGCCAGGTACAAAAGGAAATCATTTCTCCATCGAATTGTAACTGGTGACGAAAAGTGGATCTATTTCGAGAATCCTAAGCGTAAAAGATCATGGGTAACTCCAGGAGAACCGACGACATCGACTGCAAGACCAAATCGCTATGGACGGAAGAAAATGCTTTGTGTTTGGTGGGATCAGAAGGGAGTGATCTATTATGAACTGCTGAAACCTGGCGAAACCGTTAGTACTCAACATTACCGACAACAAATGATCGATTTGCATCAAGGTTTGCGTGAAAAACGACCAGAATATGACCAAAGACAACATAAAGTGATTCTGCTTCACGATAATGCACCCTCCCACATAGCAATACCGGTCAAGGAAACGATTACGACGTTTGGCTGGGAAATCCTTCCGCATGCGGCTTACTCACCAGACTCGGCGCCTTCCGATTTTCCCTTATTTGCATCCATGGGACACGCACTTGCTCACCAGCGCTTCACATCTTACGAAAATGTCTTGATGACTGGTTTGCAGCACAAGAGGCACAGTTTTTTTTGGTCTGTCATCCACACATTGCCGGAACGATGGCAGAAATGTATCGCTAGCGATGGCCAATACTTCGAATAAAATACTTCTTAGCATTGTCATCCAATCACTGTGTGTTTTCTGTACATAAATTCCGGTTTCATATTTACGCACCTGGTATGCAAACTCGGGGAAATATTGTGACAGGTCCATGGAATTTAATCCAAAATTTATAGTGTGTTTGATGTTTGGGCTGTATTGCTATCATGTTAATAACAAGCAATTGTTGTTCTCACACAGTCTTTGTTAGGATTAATTTGGTTGTTTTTAGTTTTCTCTTGGAATGAGTTTTGAAAGGAATTTCCACCTACTTGTGTCTAAATATGAACATAGAAAAAAGTGAATCTTCTGTTCAATTTGAAATTTTATTTATGGCCTTTAGGCATCTAGTGCTTAGACTGGGATAGGGAAGGGGAAAGGATTCGGGAAGGTGTCGGCCAGAGCCTATGTTGAAGGTGTCGGCCAGACCTTCAGAATGCTACGCCAACTCTACCACTTAGCTACTTTTTTTTAAATAAAAGGTTTTTGGTACGAACAGGGTTCGAACCTCTGTTACACACTTTCAATACTCCGAAGTCTGACATCGTTCCATTGGACTAGCCTTTTTGGCTATAGTCAATAGATGGTGCTGGCTACGGCGGCTCGGTAATCTTCTCTTCATGAAGAATATGCCTTCGAAGAAGCTTATCAAGAGAAGGAAGAATATTGATCCTATTAGTGAAGCCACGAAATGTTTAAGATTGCAATCACATGAAGCAAGTGAAGCTTGGTCAATAGCTTTCTCTTACATTACTAAACTTGATTGTTTAGACTTTGTATTACAATCTTTGGGTACAGAATAGCAAGATAACTTTTAGTTTTTCTAATCATGCTCGTAGCTCCAGATACTAGAAAACTGTCACTAAATTGGTTATAGAGACACTGTTCAAAATTCAATCTAATAAAGTCACATTTTTTAGATAAAAGTAGATTTCTTAAATTTCATTTATGTAAACATTTCTGAATCATTTTCTTTTACCTGTAAAAGCATGCCCAGTCTTTCCACAAGAAATACAATCCCAAGACAAATTGCTCCAATCACCACTACAAACACTTTCAGAATGAAACTGGCTTTCGCTTCCGAAATGTTTTTCTTCAGCGCTGGTCTTACAAAATCTTCCATTACGACGCCAGCCATGGAGTTCAATCCGGTAGACATCGTGCTGCAGCAATTATGGAAAAACAACTGGATACAAATACAGCACATAGAACTTCGAATAACGTTTACTTTTTTTACTTAAAGAGTAGGAACCATAATTTGTAAACGAAACAGACACAACACAGGAGTAAAACTCGCAGACATAACCATCAGCCCCCACTAGCCACAAAACGATACTTCACTCAAATAATCTCCCTGTCATGTAGAAGAACGTATTCAAAAATCATTTTGTAACTGATGGGGGCTCATGTTTAGAAGAGGAGCATGCTCACATTTTATACTCTAAAGTTGAGGACCTCACGGTGAAGTAGATGTTTGAAATTCAGTTAAATAAACCACCATACGTCTAAAAGTTCTTATGATATCCAAACCACATTTTGTGTGACAAGTACGGATGTTTATGGATCGCAATAAAAGTTTCTAGTTGATAACATCAGCTGTGTTTGACGTAAAAAATTTTTACTGCTTATCTTGCTGACTCTAGGAGCACGGACTCTACATCAGAATACATGCTTAAAAACGACATCGAAGAAATGCAAGCATGTCTTCAAGAAGAAAACATTTTCGTCGTCGATAGAGGCTTCCAGGATTCACTCCATCTTCTATCAGACTTAGGTTTCTGATCTGAAATGCCCGAGTTCCTGAAGAAAGGACAAAAACAGCACACGACCTTGTAGGCAAATAAATCAACGATAGTAACAGGAATACAGTGGGTGGTGGAATCTGCGAACAGCAAAGTTAAGTAGTGGAAGGCTCCGGATCATGTAATACCCAACACACAAGTAGGTAATATAGAGTATGTCCATATCGTGTTTCATTTGCAACATTTGTCGGTCTGCGCTTATGAGATACAGGTCTAAAGTTGAATAAATCGCAAGAAAAATGCAGTTTCTTGTGGAGAGGTTTGCAAGTAAATGTCAATAATGGATGGTGGGATAGACAGAAAAACACAATAGTTGTCACACAAAATGTGGTTTGGATATCATAAGAACTTTCAGACATCTGATGGTTTATTTAACTGAATTTCAAGCACCTACTTCTACGTGAGGTCCTCAACTTTAGAGTATAAAATGTTTGTTCTAACCATCAGCCCCCAACAGTTACAAAATGATTTTTGAATACGTTCTTCTACATGACATGGAGATTATTTGAGCGAAGTATTGTTTTGTAATTAGTGGGGGCTGATGATTAAACAACACAAAGTTTCCTGGGAAAGGTTCATTTTTTATAGGTAAAATTGAACATTTACATAAGAAAGTTAATTTTTATCTCCAAAACGGTTACAGATATACCGTAGTTCTGCATGAGTTCTAGAAGGAATTGCCAACTAATAGTGTTAGAAACGATGCAACATACTTTTAGCTGGTTATTTTGTAGTTATAACTAATTAACTAATTAAGTACCTATAACATAACTATGGCTTACGGAAAAAAAAGGTTCATCGACGCAGTAAGAAACCTCCGCAACAGGATCAAGCTAATTTTCATAACAAGCATCTACATCTCGAAGATCCCTTCTGATATTGTCATTCCCATGACGTCTTGGTCTTCCCAGCGGCCTCTTTTCCTTGTTAGT
>JAGDQP010030982.1:1803-22226 GCA_022664845.1 Lepisma saccharinum | reverse complement strand
TCGTATGGTATTTGCAACTTATAGTATTGCTGTCCCAAAATTACCAATGAAAAAAATCGCGTTAAATGGTTACCGTAACCATACTTTTTTTTAGCGTGTACGACAGGAGTAATATTCGTCGATTCATCCATAGCAAGAAAACTGTTTCCTCCTTGAGGAGCAATTGGTTCAACGCGTGTGGCAGCCTGTCATTTGTTTCTTGAGTTTTTCGATACCTTTCAAGTGTACTCTTCTCAAGAATGGTCACTGCCGAAACGATACATTTCTGTACAAATTTCCCACTTGAAAATGCCGTGCTGCGCTTAAAAAGCCTACGAAACACTGATATAGACCCTTAGGTAGGAAGCTTATTAACGGCGTTGGTATGCGAAAAACATTTCTATTGCTACTCTAGATAAAATTTCGACTCGTGTATTTTACATCTCTTGCTTCTGACCCCATGGAATTCTCCCCAGTAAACGTATTATGACGTATCTTATATCTGTGATAATTTAGTTTTTGTTCTCTTTTAAAACCATCATTATAGATTCTTGGCGAAAAATATTATTAAAAGGTGGCTCCCTTTGAAAGTTTACAGCAATCCTTTTTGCCCTTCTCAAATTTAAAACTGAGAATGATTCAGATTCACCGTCATCAATGCAATATTTACTGTATTAAATGAGGCGTATTTTGTATTTATCGTATTTAGAATAGTCTCCATAAATAATATTTTGATAATAAATCTCCCAACATTTATAGTTACATGGTTAATTTAGAAATAAATGTCTGATTTGCATAAATAAAACACATTTTCTATCATGGAAAACGTCACATTTTGTTCATTGAGGAGGTTTCAATCTGTGATTTCGTAGACTGTCGTGACGTGACACCCGTTTGACATTATGACGAATATATTTGTTAGGAAACGTTTATATTTTCAGCAAAGTTTATAAACTTGTAGAAGGTAAATTTAGAAAGCAATTCAACGTAGTACTCTACTACTCCTTCCTAGTAAGATGTTGACCGTTATGATTCCTACGACTATACTCTTGTTTTCTACATTGTGATGGAGTGAAGGAAGGGTATAAAAAGTCACGAAAGTCTAACCTGACCACTAGCCCACCTTCTCCAGCTAACGCTTACTCGGCATTACATTTCCGTGAAGCACGAATAATTCAGAAAGCTTTTAAAACGTTGAACATGTTTTGGAAAGTACAGTGGAACGTTTATTAGTTACTAATACAAGATTTCATGACTTAGAAAAAAAAGATTAGCTTGCATTTTTTTTAGATCAAACCCGGACCTCCCATGCGGAAATCCGACGCACTACCATCTCCACTTCCGAGGTGGCTGGATAAGACATTTAAGATTTTGCATATTCCTTGTTCACTGTTTATGACTTCACACTTGAAGATGGAACTGAATCGCTGAAAAGTGACCGGAACAGTAAATGAAAATTACTTGAGTTCCGGAAAACTTTTTACTCCTAGCCTTTCGCTGCCGTCAAATGCTAGTGTTTTTTTCATAGTTGTATGGCAACTCTGTAGTTGTATGTTGTCTGATACATGGACCATTCGTCAGCTACTGAAATGTGTAAGGGAATTAATCACATTCGCATATATAAATTATTTTTTGGTTTGATATTTATCAGCTTGCAATAGCCGTAGCTACAATAAAACTTCAAAGTATGATAATTTTGGTGACAAAGAGATCAAAGTAATCGCCATAGCTTTAATATACGTGCCATTGATATGGAAGTTCATTGTAATTTCCTATTACTGAATACCCTTGTTGGTTAAGTTTGGTTTCACTATTAGTATACAACTATTACTTTATACACCTTGGGGGTATAAATTTTAGCAAATTCATTATAACTGAAACATCTTTTATTACTTTCAAGAATAATACCATACGAATAAATCATTAGTAGTAATAACTAGTTACAAATTCAGATTCCAGAATTATCATTATTCTTGTTGTGTAGCGTTTAGAAATGGTAGCTATTGCAGCGTCATCTCTTGTGTACCGTTTAATCACATGAGCACAACATTGCAAAATTACTTCAAATTACGTAAAATTGTACAATACGTTTGTTCTTCGTAATCATAACAAGAATACTCGTGTCATAAGCTAACATGAGGCCATAACAAATTCTTCGTCATCCTTAGTTACATTTTTCTAATTTGTCTCGATTCGGACAAATATTACGGCTTCCAACCTCACAGAATCCCAGAAAAGATATTAATATTAACTATACTTGTTCATTTCTGCGCATGTACATCCAACAGCCATACACTATGCTTCGAACAGCAAGAAATGTGTCAAACTTGTACGTCAGGAAGGAATATAGTAAAATCAATCATACGTATGATTATCCCAGCAATATAACATTTAACGATACTTGTTTAGGAATCCCACCTATACAACAATACGAGATATAGGCAACTTAGCACAAGAGTATCGTTACCGTAGCACAATTATGGTTACGATAAACTATAAAAATTAACAATACAATTTATCAATGGAAGTATAGTTGGTTTTACCAGAGCTTTTTTTTTTTTTTTTTTTTACAGTCTAACATTCATGATTTTCACGCACTGCGTTAACAATCACAGAACTGCAAATAGTTAATTCTCGACAGTTTTGCCGCTCTCAGAAGTATTACAAATTTCGTCATATCCAATGACATTTTGACTATCAAAGCTTGTGTGTGACAGATATATCGACATTGTGATAACTAGAAACAATGGCATCAATCTTATGAGAAATGAGAAACCCTTTTCTCCTTTCATTCGCTATAATTGCTTAATCCATACTGAAAACCTAGTCATTTGACGTCCGTTCTAGAAACGTTATAACATTTCAAAGTGATTGTGCTAAGTTAATGAAACTTCTTGTTGCAAAAGCCCTTAAGAAACGTCTGCTGAAAGTTTTTAAGCATGATTTATTGTCGTCATATTGAAAACTAATCCTTCATGCAGACATTCGTTGGTTAAGTCGTAGTGATGCTGTTATGCTGAAGGTTATGGAAAGTGTTCGAAGAAATCAAAACATACATATACTTCTTCAAAATGGTTTTTCAATAAAATTTTCAAAATTATTTGAGGATAATATCAATATTGCTCCCATAGTATCCCATAGTTCATCAGTATCTGAACGAGTTTAATAAACAACTTCAGCCTGAACAAAACACACAATTTGTGAAATGAAAGAAAATAGATTTTCATTTTGACTAAAATTACTAAGATCTCTTGTTACACCAAGTAAGAATGAAAGGCAATATAGATCTTGTACACACATTGTTGAGTGTTAGCAGAGTCCAGTCTAAATATTCTAAAATTATCCAGATAGTAATTTAAGATCTTTCGAACGAATTTGAAATACGTTTGGAAGCACATGAATAGTTTTTAATATTTTGCATGCTGCCCTCACTTCTGTGAAGATTTTAATTAGATAAATCAAGATTATTCAAGAGAATAACATGGTTGCTAATGCTGTACTTGAATTGATATAGGCCTACCTAAATCTCCAGTACTGCTTAGCATTGAAATATGTGTTTGAAAAAAAAGAAATTCGTAACCTTTTGTGAAGCAGAAAATACAAAACGCTTTCCTATATTGCGGAAAGATTTTCTGAAATATTTGGCAATGTTCGGAATACCTCCCAAAGAATAAAAGTTGTTTCACTTATAAAATATTCCCAGGATAAAGAACGATCACGATTAACTGATTCACATCTTCAAGGTGTGTTACTGTGAGGCTCTAAACGACTCCTCTTTGGACATCACTGGAATTCTTAGTAACATTGATTCTCAGTGATCTCATTAATCTGATGAGTGCGTTAAGATGTATTTATTAGTTTATTTACCAAAGTTTAAACATATTCGAGATTTCGTGGTGCTGGCACACTTATCATCACATGTAGATGGTGCTCACAATGCACAATCTTAAGAAGCTTGAGAATTTCATAATTAAATGAACAGATTTATTATATCTTCACAATTATATCTTTATTTAAAATAATGCCAAACTACAAAATTTTACATTCAATGTCGAGAACAATATGGCGAGGATATCACACCATAGTTTATACCTCCCAGCGAATAAATGTTGTTTCACTTATAAAATAATCCCAGGATAAAGAACCATCACGATTAACTGATTTACATCTTCAAGGTGTGTTACTGTGAGGCTAAAACGTCTCCTCTTTGGACATCACTGGAATTCCTAATACATTGAATCTCAGTGATCTCATTAACCTGATAAGTGTCTTAAGATGTATTCCAAAGTTTAAATATATTCGAGATTTCGTGGTGTAGATGTTGCTCATCATCATCACACTTATCATCACATGTAGATGTTGCTCACAATCATTTCTTTTAAAATGTCAAACTACAAAATTTCAATTCAATGTTGAGAACAATATGGCGACGATATCACACAATAGTTTATCCAAAAGAACTGACTAATAGAAACATTACATAACTTATAACCCAAGTTTATTCTTCTCAGCAAATTGATGTCGATCGCAGAATTACTGTAAAGAGATTAAAAAGATATGAGAGTGGTTATTCATATTGTTGTAAATCAATTAACTGACGAAGATGAACGATATGTGGTAAGAAGGTAGATCCATGATGCATTGCATAGTAAATTGACAAACGACAACGATAATGCGACGCAATTGAGTAATCGTAATTACACCATGATGTCAATATTTTATACGGGCAGAAAAAAAAAAACAATGATTTAAATGGTCCAATCTTACAAGTAACACTGTTTCAAGTGGACACTCAGATCTAGAAGAGATATGCAATATTTAAAATCAGCCTAAGAAACAGTTTGTGTGTAAAATATTAGAAGCCATTGGCCACTGGTTCAAGAGAAATTGTTGATAAAATAGCCAGATTCTTCTCTGCGGAGAGTGATATAAAAGTGTTGAAATGGAAAGCAAATACACAGTAATGGGTACTGGGTGGAAGGCGCTTCCTTGTGGAAGGTATATCCTTCATGGCCGCCATCTTGAAGTCCGTCATATTGAATCTCGATTAATTGTCTTAAGTGGGAAGGGGGTCGTGTAATATGTCATTCTGGGCTAGAAGTTTACAACAAAAATGTTTCTGAAGTCAGTTTTGCTGTAAATGTTATCATGTGAGAGATAAGAGTATGTGACACTAGTTTGGTGAATAGTCTGGAAACGCCTATTTTGCCTTGACATAACGACGGAAATAAAACCCAATCGCATACAAACCCAATGTAGATAGGGCACTATACTTCGGAACAATTTGTATGCATTGTGTTTCATTTCCGTCGTTATGTCGAGAAGAAATGGGTGTTTCTAGGCTATTGTATTGTTACGCCATGCTAACGTCACATACTCTTTTTCTCTCTCAACTATGTATTTGTTTTCCATTTGTTTCAGCACTTTGAAAGTATAATGGTATTTCAACACTTTTATATCTCTCCACAGAGAAGAATCTGACTACTGTATCAACAATTTATCTTCAACCACAGGACAATGACACCTAATATTTTAGATGCAAACTCAGTTTCTTATGCTGATTTTAAATATGCACATCTCTCTTCTAGATCTGACTGTCCACTTGAAATAATATGACGGCTTTGAGTCTCAAACTTGTCAGTCAGTATGTTAATGTGTTTAACCAAACTGTTTGTAGAAATTTGATCAAATAAACAGTGCCTTCAAGAAAGCTGAAAAAAACTTCCAGTAAATAACCGTTGGAAGAATTTCCTGTTGAAAAAGAAACTGAAAAATTGCGTACTTTATTTATATTGTTCTATCTTCATTCAATATTAACGCCACTGCTATCTCTTTGATGGATGGATGTGCAAAACTACAGTGCGGCAGCGTTCATAGCGTAATTTGACTTGCGTAGTACAATGACATACTGCATGAATGCGCGCCAGCTCGTGCCGCATTCGTGTACTAATGAGCTGCCATTTCGAGTGTGACAGTGAAATCGATCGGTGGAGCGCACAGCATCGTGCCTTTGCTGTTGAAAGTTATTTCAAGAATTACGACTCTGTTATTGCTACCCAGCGTCTATTTCGGCAACATTTCAACTTGGGACGTCATGGGAAAGTTCCAGATGGACGGACCATTGTGAGGTAGATAAGTGCTTTTCGAACAACAGGTTCTGTTTGCAATGGCAAACCGGGAAGAAGTGAAAGACCTGTGCGGACACCAGAAGCCGTGGAAAATGTTCGTGCTGCAATATTGCGTAGCCCAAAAAGATCTGCTCGTCGTCGTTCGCAAACTTTGCAAATGTCCGATCGCTAATTCAGGAGAAAATTGCACGAAGATCTCCATTTTCACCCATATAAGCTGCAGTTTGTTCAGGAAATTAGGCCTCGCGATTGGGTTGCATGAGAAACATTCTGCTTAACCATGCGTGATCTCCTTCGCCAAAATCCACAAATGTTGCACACCATCCTGATGTCAGATGAAGCGCATTTCGAGTTATGGGGTTCAGTGAATAAACAGAATATGCGTTATTGGAGTGATGGAAACCCGCATGAACTGCACATCAAGCCCTTGCACAGTTCTCGTGTCACAGTGTGGTGTGGAGTTGCTTCCTTTGGGATTATTGACCCTTACTTCTTTGAGGATGACCGCGGTGTGGCTGTAACTGTCACCAGTGAACGCTACCTAAAGATGCTGCAAGACTTCGTTCTTCCCCAATTAGGTATAGTCGATGTGGATGTGGAACAATTATGGTTTCAACAAGACGGAGAGACCTCGCATACAGCCAGAATTTGCATGGATTTCTTGCGACAGACATTTCCAGGTAAAGTAATTTCCCGTTTTGGTGACATTTCCTGGCCGCCTCGCTCACCTGATCTTTCATGTGCAGACTTTTTCCTTTGGGTCCACCTGAAGCAAGAAGTTTTCCGAACACGTTGTGCCACCATTCCTGAGTTGAAGGATCACATCAGAACTGCCGTCGGCAATGTCCCAGGGAACACGTTACGCCGAGTTATGGCAAGCTTCCAACGCCGCCTAGATGAATGTGTTGTGCAGAGGGGGCATCATTTGACAGGCGTCATATTAAAAAAGTAATCCACGCAATGGACAATGACTTACACATTAATAAATGGCATACCTTTAACTATTAATTGACATAAGAGGTAATCAATAAATTACAGTTACTGCCTTATGGTGTGTTTTTAATATCCTACTATGAACGCTACCGCACCCTGTAGTTGGCATACTTGTTAGGCTGAATAAGGGTAAGAAAACACCAGCAGATGGACATTCTTTAATTTCTTTCTTCTAAGTCTTTCTGTAAGCAATGAGCCGACAAAATGTACAGCATTTAGAGAAATGGAATCGTACACTGCAAAAAAAATAGCTGTGTTAATTCAACACAATGCGGTGTCCCAGCGTGACTACAACGTTTGTGTGTTAAATCAACACAAAAACACGGTGTTGATTTCGGTACTGGGAGAAAAAAAGTTACGGCTGCAACTAGATTTGAACACGGGTTATTTAGTTAGAAGTTGAGCGTCTTACCGATTTCGCTAAACCGTCAGATGAAATGAGTACTAGATTGAAACAATATAGAGGATAAAAAATGACGCTGAACCCCAAACACAAACAAAGTTACTCTCATGACTTATGCCATGATTTAATCACTTTTCCATTGTTCAATTAGGGATCACAATCCCAATTTATTGAGAATATGTTCCATTTCTATGAAAGCAAGCGCAGCATTTGACATGTTGTTACGATAAGAAAGCAGTAATGGTGCTCAAGTATTTGACTGTCGCCATCTTGCTTGCTTTCATAGAAATAGAATATTCTCAATAAATGGGAATTCTGGTGCTTAGTTGACAAATAGGAAGTGATTAAACCATGGGATAAGTCGTGCAAGTAACTTAGTTTGTTTTGGGGGTTCAGCAACATATATTTGAACCCATACACTGTTTAAATTTAGTCTGTAGTCGTTTAATCCAAATGTTGTTCACTAAATATCGTTTGCATCTAGTGCATTTTCTATCTGACGGTTTAGCGAAGTCGGTAAGACGCTCGACTTTTAACTGAGCAACCCATGTTGAAATCTCACTGCAGGCGTAACTTTTTTTTTCACAGTACCGAAATCAACACCGTGTGTTGTGTTGATTTAACACACAAAAGTGATAGTCACACTGGGACACCGCATTGTGTTGAATTAACACAGCTATTTTTTGCAGTGTAGAACTGTCATTTGATAGATAAAAAGATTGAACTTAAATCACACTTGTGTGTGAACATCTATAAAATGGTTTGTGGGAAGAAAGACCTGCTGGAATCACTTGAATGAATTATGATAACTGGTAAATATGAGCGAGACTGTTGCTGCCAAATTAAAAGAAAAGAAAAGTGAATAGAACCTCGTCATTATGTTTGTTTATCACTATACTCATGTTAATATTCAAATACTATTAAAAGAATAAACAATTATTACATATTTGTAAGTTTTTTTAAAAAAAATCACTTCAATGATTGTCATGACATTTCGTTTCCGACAGTTTTCAAGTCCAAGAAAGCTATTTAGTTTGATTAAAACTTCAAGAAAAATTGCTTAAGGGTCAAAACTAGGAGGTAAATTTGATCCAGTGTACGTACGCTAAACAACACGTTTCTAGCATAAGCTTGTTATACTATGGAGAGCCTTACTGCAGCAGTCAACAATACTCGAGGATTAATAAAAGATAAAGAACCCATGTGACATCACAGCTCCACTGATTCTTGCTCCGGCAATAGGTACAGTGACAGTTCAAGTTCCGGTTGACAGTTCGCTTCATACTGTTGATTGATTTAAGATTTTTTATGTTTAAAAAATCCGTTTTCATCAGAAGTGAAGGATGTAAAAAAAACTCTTATAAAGTCTTCAGTTACAACGTAAAATGTCCCGTTGTTGGAAGGAGCTGTAATGGTTTACTGAATGGTCCCACCATATCTAGCTACATTGCATACAGTGTACTAATACTATGATAAATCTTTGGAACACACTAGTCTCAATTTTGGGAAAACAAGCCAACTGATGTTGATAAGTTGGAAGTGATTCTTCTGCTTTCAAATGCGAGACAGTAATTAAGCTTAGATATCGAGTTTCGAAACTATCATTTAGGGGTGAAATTTCGAGTTTAACTTCTACGAACTACGTTTGCATGCATACTCTAAAAGCACTGTGCCAGCCGGGTGGTCGAGCGGTCTGCGGCGGTAGGCTATCGACTCAACGGTCCCGGGTTCGAGTCCCGGCTGGGGCATGGGTGTGGATTTTAACACTTAACAGCTAAAGGCAAAATCGTGACGGGCCTAAGTCCAAAGTTACTAAACTGGCCCATATAAAAATTAAGTTTATCAAAGTTTTCTTAAAGCACTGTGATAACTGTACAGTCCGTTGGCGAATTAACGATTCGAAAATTCTCGAAAAGGAAGCAACAGTACTTTGACGTTTCAGTTTCAAATCGATTTCGAGTTTTTTTGTCTTCCCACCAGAAAATACGCTGGGAATGTTCTTGATTACAAAGCAATGAACTGAACAATTAATCTTGCACAAACACTAATGTCAACCAGAGCTGAAACGAGTCACCGACTTGACCCGGTCACGAGGCCTAACCTTCCGAGCCAGCCTGACCCGATTTCGACTCTCTGACTCGGAAGGCAAACCAGGGCAAGGCGTTATTTGTCACCGATAGAGGTATGGGGAAATTTATGCCCAAGCTTAACCATACCTGTAGGAGTACTGGACATAAATACATTGGGTTACTTCATACGTGAAGCAGTTGTATCACATATTTATTGGATATCCTTTATATACGTATTTCAGTATCTGATAATAAGGAATGTCGTTTCAGAGGGGGAGAGAGCGCTACAGGAAGCTGAAACTCCAAAAAATCTATCTTAGCCCCTCACTTTTATCAGTATACTTTATTTCATACATATGTCACAAGCTCAAGTGAGCCCCGACTATTTAAAATGATTGTATCTCCCACATTTTCCCCCAAGAGCCGTCCTGCTCAAAGCTCAAGGATTAATACATAAATAAAAAACGAGTCACAGAACGATGAGTAAGTGAAAAACTGAGTAAGGATTGAAAATTTCGTTCATATTGGATTACATTTGAAGTGAACAATCAGGTTTGTTTGCTCTGGTGTTTAATTTCAGACATTGATCAAGGATTCCAAAATCGTTGAGTATAGTCACTGAACAACACTCATGAGTCATTGCCCTCTATCTAGAAGCGATACTGGACTGATCGATGCCATTAAAATTTTCAATGAATATATGAAGCCAGGGAGTGGAGGAGACAAGTTATTCTCGATCGTTCATTTCCAGTCCTAAACAAATATGGGCTAAATTTTCAAGTTCTCAGCTTTTTTTACGTTTCTTTATCGCTGTGTGGTCCGTTTTTTCATGTCTTTATTCTTTCAAAAAGTCATCATTATTATTATTCAGATATCTCATCTTTAGTTATTTCTTGTTTATTCGCCATTGGTCAGTTTTCCCGCCTAAATATCATAATTTATTTTGACTTAAAATATGATTTATCACGTTTCGTTCTATATATAGTTTTTTTTTCTTTTAACTGCTAAATGCTATGTTTTAAATTTACTAAGGAGAAAGAGAGCCAGAAGTTTGAATTCTAACATTTTTCGACATTAAACATATACGGAGATAGTGCTGCCATCTTTTGTTGCAGATCGTTGCTTTAGATTATCCTTCAAAATGAAACTTTCTAGACACAGATTTTCATAATGATGTCTGCTCCAGAATACCAAATTAAATCTTTTCTTGTGAAACTATTCTAATAGACATCTGAACAATTATTATAAATGAATTAAACTGTCAAAAAAAATTTCTATCGATTCTTAAAACTTCAAAATTTTTAACTCATAACTATTAGAAGTAATAGTAAAATACCCGTTTCATATTAATTAAAATTTCAAATGAATTACAGAATTAAAAAAAAAATCATTTCTCACATTAGCATTAGACTTTCCTGTTCTAATTCGATTTCTTTTTGTGAATGGCATTGATGAATATCTATGTGATGAATCCCATGAACCCATTTTAAAATCAAGAATTAAATGGGCCGCACAACAATAACAATAGAAGAAAACGGAGTTAGATCATAACATTTGTTGCATCTTGGCTTCGACTGGAAGTGGAACTTCGAGGTTAAATGTTTGCTTTGGTGTCTTATCTTTCAAGAACAACCGAACACTCCAGTATTGTTACACAGAACTCGATTAATACAGTCATGTGACACGAGAAAATTAGTGGTACCAGACCAGATCAATGTTGAATAAACTTTCCGTAAAATAAAATTTGCTAGTCAAACACTGAGATTAAATATAGAAAGTACCAGGCTCGGAATTTGAATGGAAGCCGCCATCTTGTACGCGCAACTACTGGCTTGTTACGTTAGCACGTGCAGTGTAAATACAACTTCCAAATCACCGTTTGTAAGTTTACACCGTGGATCAGTGGTTAAGTCGTTGGCTTGTTGATTAAGAAAACGGGTTAAAATCGCGGCGGGAGGAGATTTTTCGTTTTTTTTTTCTTTCAAAATATATTTTTATTTATTAATAATTGCTTTCTTGCATTTTTTTTTTTGTAGATTATCTTAAATTACTGACCATAGGTTAGATAAGATCCCAAGCAGTCCACTCACGTGAAAATGACGTGATATTTTGGTCGGAAAAACAAAAATCGCGTCTTTGTAATGAAATCAACGTCGTTATTACGTGACATTGTTGGTGCTTTTAATTAACGTAATCTTGTCATGTCTCATCCTCTAGTTTTTGACGATATACTGTGACTATCTCGTTTTCGATAGCGACTGCGTGATCCTCACCAATATAGTTGGAGTGTAACAGTGAACTTATCGGATTCAACTGTTTTGTGTGTGTGTGCGCGCGGTTGCTTTGTAAAATACGGTTAAAATACAAAATCAACGGGTTCAAACGATTGTTTCGGGACATATTGGTTCATCTATGTATATTTAGAACAAATAACTACAGCAATAAGCTGTAACTGGGCCATTTTACCAACGTCGTTTGGTTTGTGACATTTACACGTCATGTCGACGTCTTTCGCTTCAATTTCCGACCTAAAAATGACGTAATTTTTACGTGTGTGTGCTACTTGGGTTAGATGCGATTATGTATTTTTACACTTTGCGTTCTCAAATTCCAACCTTGATACACTCGTGATCAAATATGCGATTACGAAAGAATTGTTTCCAATATTCTGTGAGAAAGATTTCTCTTACCCTACAAGAAAACACGCAACTGAGGTACCAGGGAAAACACACGAGGGAATTTACCCTCCTTCTCCCTACAAATAAACCCCTGAGCCATAGATTTCATTCTTTGTTATACATTGTTGCGTTTGAACAGTATTTCTTTTAGTGAGGGTCACCGAAACGTTTCTTTAACTCCAGAGCACAAAAAAATTCGACGCCGAGAACTTCCCAACAATAGAAATAACATATGTAAAAGGTCTCGTCTCCATGGAGATAACAAAAATATCCCTAGGGGAGTACAAATAACCGCGGACTGAGGTGAGTCGTTCGATCCGAGATCGTTCGTTATCAGTATTCGATTCGATCGTCAGGTTGCCAGATTACAAAGTCAGGCTTAAGACCGGCTTAGTCAGGTCACTTCGGTCAACATTGAGCCAATCGGGTCAGAACCGGGTCATCTATGTCTCTGCCACCAAGTCTGACCCGATTTCAGGTCTGTTCCCAACTTATGCAACTCCTAAATAAATAATAGATTGAGCATAAAACGTAAACAAAATTTTTTTTTTTAAAAGTCATCCATTTATTTAAAGAGAAATATACAAAAAGCATTTATGACAGAATACAATAATATTTCTTAAAACGTGTTTTTTTTTATTTCAATTTTTCAACAACATTAAATTACAATGTCCATATATACAAGTAGATATTCTATCACAACATACATACACACATATCTTTGAAAAGAACACACACATGATCGTATGATACTACTACTAGTAGTAGTAGTATAACAATTGTTCTCTACTAATATCAATGACAGATTTGGCACAGTTTCTACAAAATATGTCATTTGTTTCAATCGGAAGCTATTTCCTTCAACCACTGCCCGCTGCGTCTATAGATGCAGCGGGCGGTGCCTTCATTCAACATAATTCTTAGGTAAAGGCTTATAAATTATTCGGTCTAGATTCTTATTCTTCAATGCCACACTGTGGTCATTAAATCAATAACTAAGTAGCGATAACATATGCTGTAACTTTTATAGGATTGTCTGCGAAGAGAGACAATAACGACATATTATGAACCCTACGTAATTAATGGCATCTGTTAGGCGTTTGCGAAAGTGGTGTAAAGAGGTCTCGCAAAGCACTGGTCACTAGTTGGCTCACTGGTCTAATGGGAAAGGCATTCAGCCCGTGTATAACCGTTCATTTAAAGTTTTATTTTTACTTTTAAAGAACAAGACTCTTTCCTCTGCTTTCGAAAACAACCTCTACTTTCGCGATAAGCCTTTTTTTTTCTTTCTTTTAGGCGACGAAAACGATACGTACTTTAAACATTTCATAATATTCACAGACGTAGGTTAGAAAAAGATGAGGTTCATTTGACTTTTCTCAATACGCAATGAAAACATTTATTACGTCAAGCTGTCGCAACATATATTAAATTGTCAAGACATTATTGTTACAAAATTTGTTTACGCTAGCGCAATGACGTCACGATTGTTCCTCTCCGCAAACACTCGTAATTTTTAATACCTAAAGACAAGGACACTACAATGGATGCCTGTGCTTTAATTCGCATTGGCTGAATGCAGGCACGTATCCAGAACTTGTCGTCTTTGGGAGGGGTCCAAGGGCTTCCGGGGGAATCCAAAGTGTCTGGGCATAAAATGTGTGTTAAATATGTATAATTATGCCTGAAGTTATACCATTTTTCCATAAAACCCTGAGTTTTGGGGGGATCCGGACCCATCCCATAAATACGTGCCTGGCTAAATGGCATGTGACGTCATTTGAAAGGTACTGTAGAATGTAGATTATAATCATCTTAACATAACCTTTATGTTAGTTATGCTAGCTAGGCGTTTATTAAAGTTTATCTCCTAGTTTTTTTTGGTTTTTTTTTTAAAGAAAATTTATAAGGCGTCGAATGTTTTCCAGTCAGAATTACAATCTAAAATGCTGTGAAAATTGTTTGAATTTGAATTTATTTTAAGGCCTTTAGGCAACTATGGCTCAGGCCGTATGGATGATGATGATGGGATGAATAGGTGGGAATGAAGAAAGTGGGAGAAAACGGGAGCACCCCGAGAAAACCCACGCACACGGTGTTTGTCCACCACAAAGCCCACATGGCATGAGCAGGGATCGATCTGACGACCCATAGCACCAGAGTGACAGAAAATTACTGCCTTGTATTCAACTCCTTCACAAAAGAATAGTGACCTTAATTAAGATACCGCATTCGCATTTGTATGGTATGACGGAGAAAATGCGCTTACACTAATCTTCGAAATAAAAGTAGCAATTTGTACTGTGAGTTGACGATATACAAGGCTTTCTTCACACCAAATTTTAGATATATATATATATTTTTATGAAGACCCATCTGAGACATTTAAGCCCGAAATCTTACGTTTTTCTGACTTTAGATCTTCATATGTCTACTTGTAGCCAATGAGATTCGTTCTCTTATTATAAACTCACTGAGCTTTTTTCCTCATTAAAAAAAACATATTTGGATTTCATTTATGGCTTTTAACTATCTAAGTCACAGGTCGAGATAGAGGAGAGGAAAGGATTCGGGAAGGTGTCAACCAGGGCCTATGTTGAATGTGCCATCCCGGCATTTGTCTGGGGTGACTGAGGGAAAAAAACTGGACGTATAAATAAGAGTTTCATATGCTTTCTATCAATTTATAACTGTAAAAGCTTTAAAGTTTGGGGTGTGCTCGACTGCTCGAGAAGGTTTGGGAGGTGGCATCCCATTGGGGCAATCTGGCAGAATCCCTGGCAATAAAATTTGAATTCTTTACTCATAAAATACAATCGATATTGGAATATTGTGAAAGAGTTGATACACAACTCACATTTTGATTATTAAAAGAATGCCTCTTCTGGAAACATTGTTTTTAAAATTTATACATATTTTCCTACAGATTCATATAAAAAAAATAGTAAAGATCAATGAAATTACGAGTACTCATAGCTACATTTAAAAACAAAAAAAATGTTATTACAATCAGTTTAACAGTAAATAACATGAATTAAATAATTATTAATTACTATCAAATGCGTATTAACTATTCTTCGAACAGCTATGCTTTTGCTATTGGTTAGAAAGATCGTATTTCCATTCCTAGTGTTTTTTTTATACCATGCTTTTAATCACTTTGTCTATATACCCGGGATGTCTGACCTATTTAAACCATGTAACTAACTTGTGACCCACTTCTCAATGCCCAATCGACTTAAAACTTATATTATGTTTGATTACTATAATGCAGCGTTTCTCAACCTTTTTCCTCTTGCGACCGCTTTTTCACCATCATTTCTAGCCGGCGACCCACAAACACTCGACAATTTCAAAATATGACAGTTGATTTTGCTGTATTTGATAGTAAATATCCTAGTTATATTATCCAAAAAATACTACACAAATTACATTATCTTTAGTAGTTATAAAAACAGTATGCAAAATAATAATAAAAAAACCTTTCTCTGAAATTTGTTAGTTTTTACCTACAAAACCTAGTTAAATTTATTACTTCCCTTCGCGACCTCCTCTCACACAACTCGCGACTCCCCATGTTGAGAAACCCTGCTATAAAGAAATCAATTCTAAAGACTTTTTTTTTTTTGAGTCTTGAAATACACGATGTCTGTAGAGCAATTTTGGAGAGGTTCATCTCACCTCAAATCCCTGAACGTTTTGCAACCAGCAATACTTTGCTGTTTCGTGGTGCGGCCTATACACTCAGGATACGTGTGATTTTAACTTTATACAAGACCATTCTTTAATCTAAAATAATGATAAAGTAAACATCATTTTATAACTCACTTCGTATTTGTTTTCTGGTTCGAGTTGGACTCATTTAAAGAATTTATTCAAATTTGTTTTAAGCACGAAACAAATTCTTCTAAAGATGCTAATGTAATTCCTTTTATTCGAATGCCTTGTGTGCAAATAAAAATTCGAAAGTGCATAGATTAAATGGTTGTCATCCTAGCCAGGAAGAGAGTCTCAAACTCTCGATGCTGGTCCAGTGATCCACTAATTGAGCTACTACATGACACGACAAAATTATGTGCATTCCCCGCTACTTTTTTCGTGCATTTTTCAGCTATTTTCAAGATGGTTTGTAAGGAGTGAGGGATATAATGTTCTCTTTGTCTATAACTCTGTATAAATAGTGAGTGGGGAGAAGTTTTATATTATATTTTATATTACAAAGTGTGACTCGGTTATATTCAAAATTCTACTTTATCCTGCAGAAAAAGCTTGGTCCTAATAACTTCGTAAGAATTTCTTCCTTCAGAGGTGAGAAAGCTGATTTTGCCTATCAGGTCTCAAAGATACCGTTCCTTGAATTGAATTCGAATTTTATTTATGGCCTTTAGGCATCTAAGACTCAGGCCGGGATAGGGGAGGGGAAAGGGTTCGGGAAGGTGTCGGCCACGGTGCCATCCCGACATTTTCCTGGTGTGACTGAGGGAAAAACCCTAGAAAAATCTCAGTCAGGATGATCGGTCGCTGGGATTGAACTCACGACGTACCGAATGCTACACCAACGCTCTATCACTGAGCTACGGCGGCTCTGTGTCCCTTGAAGATCACTCTTCTGGAAGAAGAGAATGTAAGATAGCGCTCAGAACCTTATTTGAAGTACTATTCCGCAGAATACTATACCGCGGTATTTGCCTATTGAATATGAACAATTCCATGGAAATCCTTAGTCAGGATGGCGGCAGAGAGGTTCGAGACTGTATGACTCCCTAATATCAATTCGAAATCTACTGTTACCTACTGGACCACAGAATTCGCAGTTCTTTCAAACTCATGCTCTTCTTGCATAATTTGAATTGTTGTTAATTTAAGTTATTAATTAGGAAGAAAAGAATACTGTTAACAGATGACCTTCAATATAATCGAAAGTAAAAACTTATCTGTTTGACTAGGCGGCTGCAGCTCAGTTCGTTAGCGTAGACTTAGCAGTTGGAAGGTCCTGGAGACAATCTCAGGGGCTGTACAGCCTCACTCATGTTTTTTAGACGTTTTTCTTTAGTTACACCAAGCAAATGCCGGGATGATACTTCCAAAATAGGCATTTGTGGCCTACCTTCCAACATTCTCTTTCCTACCCTATCCCGACCTGATTCACACCTGCCTTAAAAGCCACAAACGAATACCATCTTCTCGAGAAAGGGACAAGTGAATTTTGATCTACTCGCAACCGTAAAGTAGGTTCAATATACCCGAAAGAGAAAAATATTCATCAATGTACTCAGAATGAAAGGCAGCATTCCAGTGCTTGTAAAATAAATAGCTGAGTTTTGATATAGTTGTTTTAAAAGGTATACTTCTACGTACAGTCAGCAGCAAAAGTTTGTACCCAGTCGTAAAATCTCTTATCGGAATAACTTTGGGATGGATTTCCTGTAATTTAAGACTGTGATTTTGATTAAGTTACAGACTCTACTCAAATTGTCTATCCTTCTCAAAGTTATTCAGAAAAGAATTTTTAAGACTAGGTGAAAGCTTTTGACTGACTGTACATCTATCTATCAAATGGGTCTCTACTGGAAACGAAGAACTGACCTTCTAACTCCTGGAAAAATGACTTTACGACCACAAACAACAATAAATAACCCCACCATTTTTTTAATTTATCAATAGTTCCACTCTAGCCCTAAGGGTACAAAAATGGCATATTTTCAACTTCTTGGTATTTACGGAGTTACATATAACAACAGTACAGAGCATAGGAACACAAAATTAAAAGTTTCCCAACATGAAAAAGGCATTGCATAATTTGTGTACATAAAGTCAAGACATCATCTTAACACACAAAAAAGTTACGTCACAACTTTCGTGATACCTTTCCGTACAGTCTACACATTGTAACCAACAAAATTGCTTTCGTCCGCATTAGCAAGGTAATACAATGCGAAGTGCAATCATTTGTGTTGTGTCATTACTATATTTTTGAAGCCTTAACTTCAATCATACATTTGTCCCTATTTGTGCACTCGGTTGCCCCACATTTGGATTTTGGGTGTTTCAGTTCTGTTTCCAAAGTGCCAATGGAAAGACTTGATCTAACTAGGACTGACTGCAGATATTTTGACTTCCATCTATCGTGAAGGTTCGGAACTATATTTGCACACTGGAAAACAGTGAAACGTCAGTGAAAGATGATTTTCGTACGATATATTTAAAAAAAAAATCACTCATGTAGTACTCCCATATTATTTACTATTTGAATAACGGTTTCAACTTGCCGACTGTTAGCGTTTAAGCACTGACACTCTTACTTGTCGATAACTATCATTGGTTAGTACACATCACATTCCTTTGAACTGATGTTTCCGCTTTTGCTCCTGTACTCTTCATTCCCGCCTTGTAGATGCTATACAATGCGTACGGAAAAGAATGGAAAATTAAAGCGTATGTTATCATCATATGCGTTCCACTTTAAAGCAAATTTATTACGTTGTAATATAGAGACGAGTCCATTCACACTTACAATGATATACACTGAACGATCTTTGAATTACAAACACCCATGCACTGGTAATAACGAGTTGGTCTATCGTTTTAATAAGAGTATGACTTGAAGATGACTAGAAAATTCGAAACCAAGCATCTAGGCCTATACCCGCTGCAGCAGCGTTCTCGATTAGTGATAAGATAAGGAAGCGAATATCAATGCGCTTTTCTAGCACATCTCAAATACGTTTAAAGCGTTTACATTACACTGTGTTTGGAAAGGAAAGGCAGTGTGGGAATTTGAGTACGGCGTACCTGTAATCATTCAGTACTTATTTAATAACAATGATACCGCGCGTTATCCTGTTGAAACACAGCAGATCGCGAAGTCGGTGATTGATTGTAGTTTTCTTTGTAAATTGTTCGACTTCTGTTTTGTTTTCTTTCATTTTGGTCTTGAAATTGAGTATATATGATTTGTTTCACTAGAAACGTTTTTATTTTCACCATTGAGAATGATCGTTTATGTGGAATTATTTGAGCTTCATTTTTCAAATATACAATTTTTCTATTTAAAAAAAGTTTTGCTACTATATTTCCTGATTTTATTTTGTGCCACTATAAGGTCAGTAATTTCTAATTCGTAGAACTCTGAAGATTCGCAAATTAATCAATTAATGTTTGTTTTTATATTTTTAATATGTGATTAGGTGCAGCAAGAGGGTTGGCGATAAATTATCTTCGGCTTCAGAGAGTTTGCGATTTGAAAAAGGTTGGCAAGCACACTTTCATAAATTAAGACGATTTCAGTAGAATTACCCAAGAAAGAAGTCCTGAGTACGAATTCAGCGGTTCGACACTCGGATTGAGGATTTCCCCAGGAGATTTCCTTACTTACACCAGGTTAATGCAGGCACGGTTCCTTCAAACTAGCCCTTGCCAACTTCCCACCTACCCTATTCTGAGTCAAAGATCCCTAAATGCCATAAAATAAAGTTCAAATTGAAAACTTAATACAAATTCATGTTGGAAACACAAATATACTTATGCATAGATACCATATGTATACTGGTAAGTACAATTCCAATGTTTTGAAACCTGTGCACTTAAGAAATTCCGGGTTACAATTTGATTCGTTCATAATCAATTAACATACGAAATTATCACAACTTAAATATTCTGTTTTTAACCTTTTATCTTTTGTGTTGAACGATTTGAGAACAGTACAAGTTTGTTTTTATTTGTTTTTAAATTTTAAAAAAGGCAACACTTGTTAACATCACGGATCAGCTACACGTTTTGACAAGACACCTATTAAATCATTTGTACATGAAACAATATTTACAACATACTGATGGTTCCTTTTGTTCCCCAAGTTTTATTCTAAATAGACGTTGCGTGTATCCCATTAGTAAACGTCCACTTCACACTCCCTCGACTTCCCAGCGAGGATCTGAGGCTTGTCGTTTGAGTATCTTGCTAGAACAAAACGAAAAAAGAACATGTTTTACAAATAGTACCTGCTACAAATATATTTTTTAAAGTATACCTACGATCATTATTTTCTCGATTGTATGATATCCACAATCTAAGACTGGTTGGAGCATTTTTTTTTATTTTATTTTTTTGTCTAGGAGTTTAAAAATAGATTTACTGAAATATATATTTTCAAAAATATATTACTCTGTTTAATTCA
>JAGDQP010030981.1:0-22226 GCA_022664845.1 Lepisma saccharinum | reverse complement strand
TACAACACGAAAGAATCACCACATGAGTCTTAAATAGAGTTTCAACAAAACACCTGCAAGTTTTAGGAGTTTTACTTGACCGGGATTGTCACACTTCTTTAGGTGAGATAGTCTCTTGTTGGAATGACAGCAATTGTTGCATATGAACACGAAACTACGTCGCATTTCGTACTATTATCACATCTTACATCTTTTGATTTTTCCTCTTAGACCCTGCCTCGGGCTGGCATACCACTAATAAGGGTCTAATGGGTGTGGGTTAAGTCCCCCTTGTCATCGGAGGTGAGTTATACGTAGCTCTAATAAAGTTGAACATTCATTTTGGGCATGGAAAAAGAGATCAGTAAGATTTTTTATGTCCCGGCATTTCTCTACTGAAACAACAAATTTTACTCAGAAAGCTTGTGTATACACCAGAATTTAGCCTGTGACCTCTCTCCCAATGTTTATTGCCAACAGAACAAGGGAATTTGAGTTGTTCTCCAATTACAACACTTCAGACTGTTGAAAGCACAAACAATATTTATCTTTGAAAGACGGTAAAAAGTTGAAAGCCTTGTACCAAATCTAAAATAGTTTAATTTTCACTTAAACTAGATCTACAGCATGTATAACAAGACATTTCGTTGTGATAAGAAGTAGTCAAGTGTTCTTTTCTAAACGTTAAATGTTTTCACAGTGGTCGAATGTTTAACGCTGCCAAGTGACAGGAAAGCACTTCTCTTATCGATTAAGAAAGGATGCAGAGAGAATATTTGTTCTTCTCTTCAGGATGTCTTTTACAGCAGGAATCTATAACATAATACTTACCGAATCTCGTTTACGCTGTTCAAATTGTAAATACAAATGAAAAATCGAGCATGCTGACGATCTCTGAATTCTGAAAGCGTTTGACATCTTTAATACTATAAACAAAGTTTTCATTTTTCCTATTTCATCAATATTTTTGTTTTAATTCTAGCAATTCTTAATGTCGGTAATTTTACGTGTAATGTTTTTTATATCAGTAATCGCACTTTGGAATCAAATACTTGCTTTTACTTGTACTAGGATGGCGGATGAAGCATAATTCCAGTTGTTACATATGTACGTACGATAAAAGCTGCAGTAATAACTACATTGGAAATGTCATTGTTAAAATGTCACAGCTAGTGCTCTCAATGGATCTGCTCGGGTCGGGTTGATTATCAACCTGATACAAATTCGACCCGTGGCTTGAACAAGATCAACCTAACTGGCCCCGAGTAGGTCTGACCCGACTCGATCCGTAGATTGACTGTTCCTGAACCAATCCTATCCGGACCCGAGTGGGTTTGACCCGTGATCTACTTTGGGCTCACTCGAATCGGATCAATCCAACCTGTCCCGTCCCGGAATTAATTTACTCAATTTGCTGCAGATAGCGCACTTCAGCATGGCGTATCGTGAAAGATTCATGTATGTGTTCTTAAATTATAGTTACTATAGTATTTACCTTGTGAGACTGATAAAAAGCGAAGTCTCAACTTAGCTTTGATCATCTCTGGCAAATCACATTTAGATTACCAAGATTATAGAATGTTACAGAACATTTGAATAGGCGAAAATAAGACATTTCTCTCTCTCTGTGTGTGTGTGTGTGTGTGTGTGTGTGTGGCGGGGGTATGTTTCTCTCTCTCTCAACAGATACACGCATACTGCTAGTGGTGGGTGATATACCTTAAACCGAAGTAACAACCGATTCGCGCTACCTACTTATAAGTTCTGTTGAAAGGAGATATACACATAATTAGCAAAGCTTTGCCATCATTTTTCACCTACAATTCGGAAAATGTGACATGTCTGTTCTTCAAAATAAGGTTTACCACAGTAGTGATGTTTCCTGGTGATGTCACGCTCACTTTCCTGCCAGAACTAGCCCCCTTTGCGGTCAATGTGAGGCCACATTTCCAGCTATCCACTTAATTGTAAACTGTTTTCTGTAATTGTGCATGTTGACCTCGCACTCTCACAAACCTTCTGTGAATGTATTCAGTTAATATATCCTCTTTCCATAGAAACCAGAATGTGCAGCACTGCCTTTGCTGATCTTTCTACATGTTGTTCGGAGTCGTTCTCACGGTTCTCAGATAACTGCACTGTTTTGGCTATGGATTTCGACTTTTAGAATTATGCTGCCACCTGTAAAGAGATAAATATAAGTTCTGTTGAAAGGAGATATACACATAATTAGCAAAGCTTTGCCATCATTTTCCACCTACAATTCGGAAAATGTGACATGCCTGTTCTTCAAAATAAGGTTTACCACAGTAGTGATGTTTCCTGGTGATGTCACACTCACTTTCCTGCCAGAAAATCATCATTGGTTTGTTGTGATAGGTAGGAAACATGACATTACATATTGAAAATTGTAAATCACTATGATACACCCCTCGTACATCATTATGACATTTTCTTTCTTAGCATTTTATTTTAGTTTTACATGCAATTGGGTTATTTTCTCATCTTTTGTAAATAAATGTTTCTTCTTTCTCTTCCACAGACGGGACCGACAATCAGAAAGTGCAGGTCATGATGAACTTGTGTCAGGCCGTCTTTGCTTGTTCCCTTGTTGTTCTTCTGGTCATCATACAGCTTACGTCATCAGCGGCAATAGTACGGAAAAGAGTGAGTATTATTATTGTATCTATGGCTAGTAACTAGTATTTTATATAGCATGTATGAAATACAAGTGTGAGACAAAAGTCTGGAAACACGCTGGAAGGTCGAAAACGGGGGTGAGGTCAAATGTTGAATGACGGTAATGTGGGTAGGAATCCAACTGATAGAGGTTGTATACAATGACAGTTATCTTGGTTTAGGTTGAGAATTTAAAATGAGATGTTACATATAGTTTCAGACTAATTCGTTAACAGAAATTCAAATATGATGACCTACGTTTATTCGTTTACGGGATAGGAATTATGAACGCTGAGATTTGGTGTCACACAGCATGTACTCAATGCTGCAGCCATTTTGGCGGATACACAAAGCAAGTCTTTTTTCACGATACACCATGCCTCCGAGATGGCCCTAGAGATAGAAATCAAGAGGCATGTGAACAAGGAGGGTATTTGATGGTCCCTCGCCGACAGATCCAACATCGCAGAAACTGGGGATCCAACCATAATTGAACCTCTGCTGCGTAGCGGAGGGACGCGACATCTTGCTGGGGGGGAAACAGTAAAGTCGCCTTCAGGATTTAGCAGTGAGGGGAATAATTTCTCGCGGAGGATGTCCAGGTAACGATTACCCGTCAAGTTACCATGGATGACCACAGGCTTCACAATACGTTCTCTATGTCCCACACGACACCATAATCTTGCTCCCTGCACTTGCTTCACTGTCACCCGTCGGTGAGGAATTGGCAACAAACCAATGACGATGATTTTGTTTATTGAGCTCACAGTGGAAACTACTTTTGCGCGAACATTAGAGAAAATTGTCTTTCTGGAATGCGCTTGTATCTCGATTCAATGGTACCCTGGTTTAGGATAGCACAATCAATTAACGTAAACATCACTTAAGCGAGAGACTGGGTTGTCCTTTCACATTAAATCGGAGCCTTCGTTCACAAGTGTCATAAAACGTAATTGCTTCTCAAGACTAAGGCTTGTAAGGACTGTATCTTTGTAAACCGATGTTCTACTTTATCCTGGTGAATAATAATGAGTACGGTCACAAATAATTACTTAACTTGGAACTAAATGAAACACTATTGCACTTCCACTTTTTTGTAGACGAGTGTACACCAAGGATATTCGAAACCTATCAAAAAAGTTGATAAAGTAAGGCCCTTAACTTAACTGGAATCACACATTCAAGTATAGGACTAGTAAATTCACGACATCAGTTACATTATGCAGTATAAACATTTGCAATTCCCATGCGTACTTTTCCTCAAAAATCTTAAATTACCCGTAAACTTCAATATAATTACTACTTATCCACTGCAAAACGATCATGAACGTCCAAACAGTTCGTCCTTTTTCTCCCGTCTGACTACAAGCTGGGGCATGGATGTTCGTGAATTTTAGAAACTTAACAGCTAATGGACTCGATAGGGACTAAAGTCATTATCTACTAATACGACGCAAAAAAATATATTTTTAAAAGGATAATGCTGCCTAATTTGAAGAAGTGCAATTTCTAAAACAAAATGTGCGATAGTTTCGGGACCGAACTAAAGCATTATGTGCGCGCGTGAATATTTGCAGTGCCTGTGAAGAAAGTAGTGTGTGTCTCATTAAAAAAAGAAATTACAAGATGAAATTTTATTCATTTTTACGTTTTTAAGCAAGAAACGTAGCACATATAAAGACGATCATTTATTGTAGCATATGCATGAGGAAAATACCCATGGAAATTTCCTAATATGGAAGGTTTACTTCAAGTGCATTTCCTTTCTAAAATTTTCATTGGAATCTCCAGTTTTAATTTTAAATTCGTGAGTCTACAGTTACTTCTTTATATTAAATGAAATTTTAAACTTGAAAGAATTAATGTGCATTATCTTACGCCATTTTACGTAGTATTGCATAAATAAGGTAATTATAATTTTATTATAGAATTATGCTATTACGTGTTATTCTTCTTTGTCAATTTGCGCTACAAATGTAATTACAAACCATGTTTCTCCTCAGTTTTAAATCTAGTAATATTGAGATTTAAAATAAATGTTATATCTCCATTTTCTGAACCGCGGTTGCAATTATGGAGAAGTAGGGTGCTTATAAATTAGTTTGTTTTTACAATATAGGTTTTGTTCTATTTCCAGAATGTTTGTTTCCTTTATGCCACTAGTATCGCCAGCATTATAATACAATTCCACATATGCGAGGTCTATTTCCTTCCAACCTCCGTTGAAATGTAAAGAGATAAACAAGCTAAGTAATGGTTTTATTGTAGACAAAACCAAAGCGCCCCCGTATAAATTAAAATTATCTTATAACGTATCCAAAGAAAAGAGTTAAAATCAAAGGAACAAATGGAGGTTACTAAGCGACTGCCGGGGCCTGCCAGTTTCAGAGTCAAGATAAGATAAGATAAAATCAAGTGTATGGGCGGTATCAAGTTTCAGAGTCAACGTCATAGATTTTCCCACTGGTGTCCATGATTATTCCAACGGTGTATGGCTTATCACTGTCGATCTTGTAGCTACTGGGCTATCGTACAATCGTAGCGACACAAATGGAGAATACTACGCGATTGAAAAGAACCTGTCAGTTTTAAAGCCACATTCATTATTTTCCTCACCGTTGCAGAACATGGCTATTCCAACGGTGTACATAGATCATCTCTGTCGGACTTGTAGTTTCTGAGATGTAGGAGGGGCAGGAATGGAGAATACCAAGCGACTAGAAAGAACCTGCCAATTTTAGGGTCAAAGTTATACGTCATTTCACGATATCAGACCATTATGAATCTAATGTTGTATGGCTCATCTCTGTCACATTCATAGTTTCCTCATCGCTTCTGATCATGACGAATCCAACTAACTAACTCTATGGCTTATGGAACTCGCAAGTTCATCGCCGCAGTAACAAACGTTCACAATTGGATTCTATTCTGGGCAACATCAAGCCAATTTTCATCACAAACACCTACTTCTCGAAGATCTCTTTTAATAGTGTCCTCCCAACGACGTCTCGGTCTTCCCAACGGTCTCCTTGCAACCAGGATAGAATATAATCTTCGTTTAAGCCCCATCCGAGCTAAATGGCCTGCTTACCTTAGTCGTCGTGATTTCATTATTATTACAACATCTGGTGAATAGTACAGTCCGTGGGGTTCTTCATTATAAAGTCTCCTCCATTCTCCAGTTATGTCGTCCCGTTTTGGCCCGTATATCTTCCTCAAAACCTTATTTTCAAACACACGTAATTTATGTTCATCTACTATGGTAGTCCTCCAACTTCCGCAACCAACCTTAAAGTATTACCGGCAGAATAACACTTCTGTATATTTTCAATTTCAATTTCCTTGATATTAATCGCGATGTTAGAAGCTTTTGAACTAAATTGAAATGCGTTGCCCGATAGTAAGCGACTTTTTATTTCTTCCGTGACCTCATTTTTGTTTGTTACGTATGTTCCCAAGTATTACAATTTGTTTACTTTCTCTATGACCTCATCCCTAATTCTTATGTTTTTATTTCCTTCATTCCCTGTGTATCGGCTTGTTATCATGTATTTTGTTTTATCTATGTTTACTTGCAGATCTATCTCATCGCACGCTTTTACTAAGACATCGGTGTTGCATTGTAGTGCATCTATATCGTCCCCTATTAAATCTACATCATCCACATATACAAACAGTTGATTCAAACCATTCGATGATAACCCTTTTTTGTCCCCTTTAATTTTCAAAATCGTATATTCTAACGCAAAGTTAATCAGTAGTGGTGATAAGGCATCGCCTTGTTTCAATCCGTTGCGAATATTGATACCATTTGACCTATTCGTACTCTGCTTATGGGATCGCTGAGAAACATCTTCACTAGTTGGACCAGTTTTTTCGGAATTACAAATCGTATCAGGATACTGTATAAATTTTCCCTTTTAATAGAATTATATGCTTTCTTAAAATCAATGAATAGCTGCTGAACCGTCCCATTGTATTTCCATTTCTTCTCCAAAATTTGTCTCAAGGCAAAAGTCCGGTCCAACGTGGATCTATTTCTTCTAAGTTCACATTGGTGATCTCCAATTATTTCATCTACGTATATACTTAGGTGTGTTAACAGAATATTACTTAATACCTTGTAACACGTTGGAAGTAACGATATTCCGCGGTAATTATTACAGTCCGATTTATCGCCTTTTTAGTAAATCGGAACTATTATTGAGGTTTTCCATTCCTTTGGGAGCTTCTCCTTTCTCCATATAGCACTTATCAATTTATGTAGTTCCATGATTAGTGCCGTTCCTCCTGCTTTAATTAATTCGGCTGGAATATTGTCTATTCCCGGTGATTTGAATTTTTTCAATTTCTTTACCGACATTTCGATCTCGATCTCGATCTCGCTAGGTTCGGGAATCCACGGTTCTGCAGTATGGATTTCAAATTCCTTTGTTTCTTCCCCGTTGTGTACATTAAGAAGTTTGTCGAAATAACTTTTCCACACATCGACAATTTTAGTCGGATCAGCCTGGAGAACTCCACGTTCATTTCTAATCATTCCTAATCTCGGCTGGTACCCTTTCTTAACGAGTTTACCCCTTTGTATAGATCTCGTATGTTATTTGTCTTCCCGTTTTCCTCTACCTCCTGAATCTTCTGCGTCAGATATTCTCGCTTTTCGTAACTAAACTCGCGTGTGGCGTTTCGTTTTGCGTTACTGTAGTGGTTGCTATTTGCTTCGCTTTTATTACTTAGTCATCGTTGCACTGCTTATTTTCGTACTTCATAAAGCTTAAGGCATTCTTCATCAAACCAAGGTTTGTTTTTCTGTTGTTTCTTTTCACCTACACGTTCTTAAGATTTCGATCCTATTTGAAAGTTCAAGTTGGAAATCTGCTTTTATGCTTGGATTAGCGTTTAACTTCGAATTTCAGTTGTATTGATCCTTTGCTTTCTCTGTTTGCGATGCATTACTTTTCCATTATTTTTGTGATCACTAATTGATGGTCGGTGTCACCTTTCGCTTCCACGACCTAACGTCCATTACGTTGGTGTGTCTTCGTCTGTCTACTAATACGTGATCGACCTGGTTGAGAGTCTTGCCGTCCGGAGATACCCATGTGTATTTGTGTATGTCTTTGTCTTCAAAGTACATGCTCTTTACCAGTAGGTTTCTCGAAATCGCAAAAGTTATTTCCATTGTTGTGGTCTTTTCGTGAAGGTTGTATTTGCCTATAGTAGATTATATTTTTCTTCCCTCCCTACATTTGCGTTGAAATCATCCAACACAATTTTCAAATTATACTTCGGTAATCGGTCAAACAGCCTTTCTAGCTCATCGTAGAATATATCTTTGTCGTTATCATTAGCCACCTCGTTCGGAGCATAGACATTTATTAAAACAGTGTTGCCCCATCGAGTACGTATCGTAACGTAGGATAGTCTGTGGTTTACGAACTCCATATTCTGAACCACCTGAAGGATACTGTTATTCATGAGGAATACTGTCCCAAAATCGTGAGACTGTGTTAAACCGTAGTAGAAAGTGTACTTGCCCTGTCGGATTCTATCTTGACCCTCCCACCGAAATTTTTGTATCTCTAATATGTCCAGCTCGTACTTCTAGGTCTCGCGTACCGCCACCTGAAAAGCGCCCGTTTCGTATAACGTTCATAAGTTCCACGTTCCTAATCTAAGGTCTTTCTTAATCCTGTTCTTGGAGCTGCCTGGAGCAGTCCACGCCCAGAGATCCGAACGAGGGACTAGTTTACCTCCGGAATATTTTACCCTAGGAGAATCCATGAACCATCTGTTACTATTTCTTGACATGATTTAGCGGTGTAGAGTTGTCAACTCTACGACCTCGCAGTAAAGGCAGACATTCAAGATGTCGTCTTCTGTCCATCGTTGAGCCTTGCCGATGTCATTCATCTTCATTCTTAGAGTTGTAATTGTGATGCTGCTTCCCCTCTCCATGATATTTTTGTTCGTGGTTATCTTCTCTAGCCTTTGTAGATCCCTCTACTAACTGCAAGGTAGCAGTACTCGTTTTGGTCCGCCCCGGAATATTTCCGGTACCCACTATATCTGGTAGGCATTCCTCTATCCGCCACCTGTGGAAGCGCGGTGGGAGACCAGTAACTCCAACCCGGATGACGAATCCAACGGTACCGAAAATACGTGAAAACCTTTGAGGTACTTCGCATTGAGTCGAAATATGTTGCTTTGGTTGAAATATTCCCATAAACGACGAAAATATAGGGAAAAGTTTGGGTATACTAGTTCATTGTTTTTGAATTTAATTTTTAAGGTCTTTAGGTAACTTTGGCTCAGGCCGCGTGGATGATGATGAAACGAATTGGTGAAATGAAGAAAATGGCTGGAAACGAAAAAAAACGAGAAGACCCACGCACGCGGTGTTTGTTCACCACAAAGCCCACATGGCATGAGCAGGGATCGATCCGACGACCCATAGCGCCAGAGCTGAGGGTTCTACCAATTTTTTAAAATCCGTTTTGCCCTAAGCGGGCTGTTTATACTTGTTTAACTTGCTTTTACTTGTGTTATAGTGTATTATACTTGTGTGTACATGTTCATGTGATCACTAACTACTGTTAGCACAGTTAAAATCACATCCATACCTGAGGTGGGATTCGAACCCATGATCCTTGGGTCGCCAGACTACCGCACTAGCGAGCACGACCACCTGGATCGGCCTACCAATTGAGCCACCGCGGCCCATTTAGTACATTTTGTTTTACTATAAAAAGACTGAGCATTGCTCACTCAGGTTCCGGACTCGCCCCATACTGTAAAAAATATATACAGATAGAGTTAATGTAACAATAATATTTTATTTTATATGCATATTTCGTAGAGTTGCATAATGAATACTCTCGTAAACAAGCAACTACGTATAGATTTCTTCTAATGCGTCTGTTGCAATATGGCCCTGAGAAGTATTATTTCAAAACATATCATAACGTAGCCCCGTCCCGCGGCTCCCTACGCGCTTTTTTGAAAGTATAGGAATAGCTATCAGTATGGGCGCCATTTGGAAAATTGAATTTTAAAATTAGATGGCAACGCTGACAACTGGATGCTTGGATACAGAGAACAATCACAGTAAGTTTAAATTGTACCGAATATGTATACTCAAAGCTTGGTGCGGATACGTCGAACTGAATGGAAGTTGTAAATATTTATTTTTTAAGATTGGCAACACTGTAAACTGTGGGACTTGAAGTACCTCTATGACACCTCCCAGTACGTAAATACAAAGTTTGGTCCTAATACATTCAGCGATATTGGAGCAACTAAAAATTTTATTGGCTGAAATTGGTCGGCAACACCCTGACAACTGCGACGCTGGAAGTATCCACATGAACTGTTCCAGTATCTAATGCAATATCAAATTTGGTGTAAATCAATGCGGATACGTCCAACGGTAACAAATATGAAGTCTAGATTTTTAATTGTTTGGTAACCCTGACAAACTACGGTGCGTGGAGTACCCATATGACCAGTCCTAGTACCTAATGAACATGTATGTCAAATTTAGTGTAAATCAATGCACACGTGTAGATTTGTATTAACAAAGGCATTTCTATAAGTTGAATTCAAAACTAGGCTGGCAACATTAACAACTGTGGTGTTTGAGGTCGGGGACACCTAAAACTTTCTTCTATTATTTGAATAATGCTTAAGCTAAGTTTGAGGCAGATACGGTATGGAAGAAGTTTTATTCAAAATGCAAAATGATTTTTAAGTTGGCAACACTGAGAGCTGGGCAACCCAGAAAATCTCACATTTATCAAAAAATATTTGTAATATAGGATTTAATTTATGTTGTATTTCTTCTTAATTATCTATATAAGAGTAATTCTTGCTTAAAGAGACGTTAGCAGTATTACAAATTGTTGCATTGAAAAAAAAACACGAAATTTAGAACGGATGCTCATGGTTTTTTTTTTCTGAAAAACTGAAATTTTAGGAAAAACTAACCTTTTTTTCTATTTACAACACTGTTGTAGCCACATCTTGATAATTTACCTTTAGGCCAAATTTCTCTTGACTACCTGATGTGGTTATCGTAACCATACTCTCCGGGGTACTCCGCTCCCATGGTACAGATCTACCCTAAACCCCTTTTCTTGTAACCTACTCTTGGTCATACAACTTCAAACCAAATTTCGTTTTTCTAGCTTCAGTCGTGTGGAAAATGGGTTTTGGGCTGCCATTTTGGATTAAAGATGGCTACTTTTTAAAATTTTCTTATATTGTCTTGTGAGCTACTTGTGATGGTACAGCTTTATACAAAATTTCATTTCTCTAGCTCGATTGGTGAGGAAGATGGTTTTGGGGCGGCGACTTTTTTTAAAATGGCGATCCAAGATGGCGACTTTTTTAAAATGCTGTAATATTTTCCTAAACTACCTGTGATAATACACCTTTATGTCAAATTTCGTAACTCTAGGTCAAACGGTGTGGAAAATGGATTCTTGGGGTCCGCCATTTTGGATCCATTATGGGTTTCGCGGATATTTTGGATCCAAGATGACGACTTGTTCAACACTTGTAATATTTTCTTAACCTACTAGTTATTATGTACCTTCAAACCACATTTGGTGTTTCTAGCTGCTGCGGTTTAGGATACGAACTCTACATAGAGATGGAGAATACTAAACGATTTGAAAGAACATGTCAGTTTTAGAGTCAAACTTATGTTTCCCTACCGTTTGAGACCATGACGAATTAAACGTTGTTCTTCATCTCTGTGTGACCTGTAGTTACTGAGATCTAGGGGGTGGGGACAAAGAAACATGCAGATTTGAAATACTAAACGATTGAAAAGGACCTGCCAGTTTTAGAGTTTATTTGATAGGTGATTTCATGCTTTGAGACTATTACGAATCCAACGGTGTATGGCTCATCTCTGTCAAACTTGTTGCTGCGATCCAGGGAGAGGGAGGCAGACAGACAGCCAGGACAAACCTTATATCTTCCCTTATTCACTGACGTTCATACGGGCGAGCTAACAATTTTCCTATGCATTTTCCTAACACAATTTTCCTATGAACTTCGGCCGCGTCCAGTCCATCGCCCTGAATGAATTAAATGAGAGCAAACTTTGCACTTGGGAGATCCTCAATTTTACTGGCCATGTTGAATGTTGAAGAACAGAACGCGGCCGAAATTCATCAGAAAGCGTGTGCTGTGTATGAAAATGAGTTCATGAGAGTCTCTTCCGTAAAGAAATTGTTTCGAAGGTTTCGAAAGGAACGAATTCATGTCCATGATAAGTCTTAATATACTGCGGGGAACTTTCTACCGAAGCAGGTACAAACACTGACGCTCCGTTCAGACCAGGGAATGAATTAGGATGAAACTTCATGGAAGAGTAGCAGAGGTAACTTTTGTATATATTCACATTATTGTGCTACTCTTCTTTATCTCTTTACATCTCATCGGAGGTTAAAAAAATACCCCTCGTACATTTATATTACCTAATTATTTGCTTCAAATCTCAAATAGTTTTCCGAGTTGTGGGCCTGGTATAGACTTACTTAATCACCTTGTATATACATGAGGTGCACAAAATAACGCAGATCTACATCATCAGACCAGTATTTACCAACAAATTTATGCCTTCGTCTTTAACGACAGCAACTATGTTATACAAGTTTTTATGTACTTAAGTGCTTAAACAGTGATGGTCATTATGAAAAAGTTGACTGGTTTCTTTGAAGAAATATTGAAATATGTGTAGTTTTTGAGGTAGAGGTATGTTCCAAGGTATTGTCACATATAACTTAATATATCACAATTTATTATGTAAGACGTTCAACTTAGCAAAACATAATCAATCACATATCCAAGAAACGTATTTTTCCTTGGAAAATATTATACTTGTCTAGTACTCAATTCCAATTGCTTGATATTTAAATTTCACACTAGAATTTCCTCTATGCTGCAATCCATCAGCCATAAACATTGCTCAAGTGCAAGAGTACAATAATTTGATTGCAATTTGTTGTGCCGATACATCATACGCCGTTACTTGTTAAGATATTACGTCTTTTTATGACGCCCAGTCTGATGTTTCTAGCTCCACAAAACCCCCATGTTTCGACACTTCATCAAGCGAACTTATTTCGTCTTTTAGCCTGAGGAAATTGCCATTATCAAACACCTGCGATTACTTTGGGCGTCTCTGGTTTAGAAAATACGTATTATTTCCAATTCCTGGAATAAAAGATTTACTTGTTTTAGTGAGGGGAATGCACCCCTCAATAATTTATGACAATACTGTTAAGTATCTAATTTTATTATTTTAATTGGTTTTATTTACTTTCAATTTTAGGTTAAGGTTGTATTTTAGTTAGTAGATATTTGAATAAATCTAGTAGTTGTTTCAAGACGCACCTCTCAATAATGGAAGTCAATTGGATCATGGCTCATAACGTTAGATAAAGAATTATTCTTAAATATTCTTAGCTCCAAAGACCAGACACGAAAACAAGAGAGCAGCTCAAGGTAACGGGATAGAATTGTTATTCCCAAGAGTGTTTTAATTTTACGTAAGAACAATTACACAGAACTTCAACCTGACCTTGCTTCTCACAAGAACCAAGAATCGTAACGTATTTAACCTGCACAGTGATAGACACGTGCCGATCTGAAACTATTAGTGATGTGAATGTTAACATGCGACCATTTACGACAAATGCTTTTTAAATATGATGTCTGCTTGCTTTCAGCTTAGATTTCAAAATTCAACGTTTTCTGTCCTTGGAAATGAATTCAGCGGGCCTTGAAACCTCTTACATATTGAATTCACAACAACCTGCTGATTTTCGACTATTATGATAATTCGAATTTTTGTCATTTTGGATATCAAATATTGATACCTTGGAATCGTACTCAACGCCCTTTCAAACTTCTAGATATGAAATTTCCCGACGGTCTGAAAACTTTTAATGATAACATTTCGGGCTGCCGCTAACGTTAATTTCAAAATTCAATGCATTTGACTTCGGAATCGCATTTAGCATTCCTTCAAACAAAGCAAAATAATGAACGTCTCATGGTTTTTAAAGATTATGACATTTCGATTTGCCGCACTCGGAAACGTACCCAGCATGCTTTAAAACCGTCATATATTAAAATTCAGGAAATCTGATAACTTTTTAAAGGATTGTGGCATTTCGTGCTGCTGCCATCTTGGGTTTTGGAATGCAAAATGTTAACTTTGGATTTGAACCTCGTTCCGTTTGGAAACTCCTGACATAAAATTTCACGAAAATCGAATGAACTTTCAAATTTATATCTTTCTGGTCACCCACCATCTTAAATTTTAGAATTCTAAGTTAGAATTAAATTCACCGCCATCTCCTTAAAAACGTCGCGAAGAATGGATGAATTTTCCGTCAATGAATTATGCTATCGATAATTTTGTTAGTCAATGGTTTGGTGTTGATGACTTGACGTGACACCATTAACTTAGAACCTAATAATTATTTTACTGTCACGCTTCATATCAGCCTGAGCCATAGTTGCCAAAAGGCTTTAAAATAAATTCATACTTCATACATATCATGATGTTGCTTTCCAGCGGAATTTGGCTATCATATGATGAAATTTTAATAACGCTTACTAACATAGTATCAAATAGAGGAACAACTTCATAAAAAAAGACTGTTTTAAAACCAAATATTTGGTAACGTTAGCCACAGATTAGAAAAGAAAGTCAGCTGCTCACAAAAACAGTGAACTCTAATTTATGATACTGAAATACTTGATTTAATTACAAATCAAGGTAGTATTTGAACCTTACCCAAGAGGGAACAGTAAACCCCGTTTCTCCACTCCCAGTTTAATCCAAGATGGACCAAACACTCAGATTTAATTCAATTTTTTGTTTGTTGTTGCTAAGTGGACGGTTTTTATTTATACCTTAATCATAAATTTCAAAACGGGAACGCATCAGCAACAAGTTTCAAAAGCTGAGATCGAACTGAAAGTTTAGTTTATTTTGGATTAAACCGCAAATGGGTAAACAAGGTTAATCATTTCCCTCTCGATACTAGTCTAGATATATACTAGTTGGGAGGTCCAGTATTCTTAAATACATTCCATGGACGAAGCTGATGGAAGTTTTGAAACGTTCTGAGGAGAAATAAAAATAAAGAAGACGAATGGAAGAAAAGAAGACAAAACAGTTATAATCTCAATAGCGTCCTGACAATTCACAGCAAAATAATTTAATGGGTTATCATAGTGGTTCTGGCAGAAGGAAAAGTATTTAGCCTGACTGACAATTTTCTGGGTTGCATCTTGACACTTTACAATGCAACATGGTTTATTCTCGTGTTGTTTACTTCTGTTGAAACGAGAAATGGCATAAACAATCTGAATTAAAAGATTGAAGTATTCGATTATGTTGATGTGATACACGCTGATGATTTCTCTTAATATAAAGCTTTCAAACATTTTGTTAGACATTTACTTGATTCACGTGCAAAGTAAGTTCGTATTTTGTGACGTCATAAACCGTTATCCGGCGGAAATGAATGGAATTTCCTCTCGATTGTAGAAGGAAAAAATCAATTCATTTTTTTACTCCCTCTCTTCGCCCAGAGATGGTGTTAAGCTGAAGAAATCTATTTGTCCTTTTCACTTTCATTTTCAGACACAATCACAGGGTTGATTTCTAGCTGGATTAAAATATTGGCTGTGAAAACCTAAGTTTTCAATCTCATAGAAAAACTTTTCCATTTTTATTGTATCCCCATTTTCTGTGTGTTTTCGTTCTTACCTTACAATAACAGAAACTACCAAAAAAGTTATTGTGAAAAGGAATGTATTTAAACAACCACATTTGCTATGGATCAAAGGTGACTTTCATGAGCGACGATAATATTCTATGAAAGGAATGGAGAAGGCGACCACTACTCTGTAGATTCTTTGTGAACCTGATGATGAAACCACCGAAGAATCTGTCTATTAGAGGGTTAGTTTGAATATGTTTTGAAGTTCGATTCCACTCCAGTGACAGTTTGTTGGTTATAGTTTTGTCATTGCACCATATAGACTATGTGCCACGAAGCTATAAGACTAAATCACGCCATCTATGCCTGTATCATATAAGGGCTGAAAACCATAGTAATCTAAGTCAATTACCGTGATTACAGATAATCAATTACTAAGTGAACACAACTTGTAAAAGTTACAGCATTTTCAACCGAAATTTGTGCGCTTACTTTAACCCTTTTGGTGAGTTCACACTGGGCCACATTTTTGGGCATGCACGTCTTGAATAGGACTGTCTCAAAACCGTGACTGTCTTCGATCGTCACTCCACTTATGCTCTCAACCTTACAATGAGCTTGAAAAGCAATGTGAAATCGAGTGAAGGTGAGAACGAAGATTCCATTTTGTTGATTTCTAATAATAATATTTCGTATGTGAAAATAAGCACGTAATACTGGTCCATATTGATATACATTTTTTGTGCGTACACATGTTGATGGTGACTTTAGTAGCTTACTGACGACGTTTATTCCATTTTCTGTGGTCATGCACGGAAATCTGTGTTGGTAAACCTCAGAATGACAAACTACTGCAAAAAAGAATTTTACATGTTCGAAAGTACCATGTTCGGAACAGATAAATTTTAAAGTATGAGTAGGAAATGGCCTCCTTTTTCAGGAGAAAAATTATTTTTATATTAGTTTGGCATAAAAATTCGTTTCCATCGAATAATTTATCAACATACTATTAAATGATTTTTTTTCACATTTGAAATGTGGAACATGTAAGGTCTACTATGTCTATAAGGAACATTATAATTTTTCTTTTGAACATTTGTAACTTTTCATTTTGATACAATTTCGATATGTATTCTTGGCCCTTTCTGATAGAAATTAAGCAGAAAAATTATCATTTATTCATTTTATTTTTGTGTTCAATTTTCATTAGTAGTCTGGAATGGAAGGTATGGCCTACGGTATCTACTGGGATTGTTACAATCAGTGATTCCGCCAGATCCTGGCCCCTGTGGGAGACCGTCCCAAATCCTCGAGACTACCCCTAACTTTAACTTTTTGCGGTCCAAAGTCAATAGAAATCGCGAAACACTCTACTTACACCCTCCCAATTTTGACTTTACACCCCAATTTGAAAATCCTGGAGGAATCTCTGATTTCAATGTATTCCGAACCAGTACGTTCAATTAGCCCCACCGAATTTGCAATCGAACCACGCACACACAAAGCATGTGTTTTAACCTTTTGACATTATCCTAGATGTGTCTCAGAGCTCTCCAGTCCCACTGAAAATCATGAGTATTTAATCTGACCATCAACTTTGGTCTACTTTTTGAAAGTGACTAAATGAGTTTTAAAGCACCCGACTATATATTCGAACTGCCCTGAAAAAATATAAAATCCAAAAGTCACTTCTATCTTGGATTTGTGGGAACAGAATTTATAATGTTAGGTTCGTTTTACTAAGTTTAAATTCAATATTTTTATCTGCACTCCCTTCTTCTTCTTCCCACCCCCACTTTTTCTCTCCCCTCTCTCTATCTCTCTCTCTCTCTCTCATTTCTGTGCCTCTGTCTAACATACATCCATAGGTTTCAATGTTTCATTGTGTATGTTTAAATTTCTCCCTCCATCAACTTATATAATTGATTCGTCTCGCTTTCATTCTTTCATTTTATCGATACTAATACATGTCTCTTTTGAAAAAAAAACGTGCTTATGTTGTTTGCTGATTTTAGTATGGGAGAGACGAAGGAAGGAGAAAGAGGGGGTCTCTTTACCAGACACGATTATGGGATAAGAAGGTGCAATTTGGGTGGCCTAGCTGCACGACGTTCCCTGTCGCAATCTTTTTGATGCGAAGTGTACCAAGCTTCCGGTACTTCAATCCATTTCGCCAAACTATACAAGAATCTCCACTTGTTGAGTATGCTGGTTGCGTAGGCATTTTAGTAGATTATGTTATCTCCACAAATCATTTGCTAATAAGAAAAATCAGTTTTTCATTACTCATTACGTGAATTTGTTTAATCCTTAAACAAAACTCCAAAGTCATTCGCCGAGCGGGTAGCCGTGCGGTCTAAGGCGTTAGGACCTCGACTCGAAAATCCCGGGTTCGAGTCCCGGTAGGGGCATGGGTGTCCTTTAAGAAGAACGTGACGGATAATTGTGATGGCCGAAGTTAACAGTTACTCAACTGGCCCATATAAAAATGAAGTTACCAAAGTTTATCATAGTCAATCACCGAGATGTCATAAGTGAACGGAAAGTGAAGACTGAAAACTTGTTACCACATTAAGTCCATCTGGTACGTAAAATAATTGACAGGTGGAACGAAGATAAGGCTTGAGAGCAAGTGGACTATACCCAACCACACACATTATTATTTACCGGAAACATATTGTAAAATAAAGTATTTCATAGATTAGAATGAAATAGATCAGTATACCTGACATTTTGAAAGATGGTTTGCGATTTCTTTTTCCTGTAAAATTTATTTTTCGGATTTGGCATCTTTTGGAAACAAGCTTCTTCACATAGGTGGACTGATATCGTCGACATAGTTCCTTGTCATTCACTGGGTATAAAGTTGCTGATCGGATCAGCACCAGGAGAGTTCAAATAGCTCTCATGATATTCGTCTGCTTTGGTGTTTTCAGATTTCTCAACTGTATTCAATGAATGCAGAAATGGTACCTGAATGAGGGTGCAGCCTTCTCCATCCCTCTACAACGAATTTCTAATTTAGAAGAAAAACTATTTGTCAGGGTTGATACGTGCTTAGCCTATAATGCCACTCTAGCCTATACATAGAAACTGACGAATTGTGTTCATAAATACTCTAGTACCCAGCCTCTGTTGTCCGGTTGTTGCTGTCCGGGACTAAGGACTGCAGCACTTGGGAGTATGGGTGTTGGGAATTTCTGAATGGAAATCAGAATTCCGTAAGCTGAATTACGGAATTTCGAATGTCAGAATTTCGGAAGATCTGAATTTCAGAACGTCGGCATTCCGAGATTTCGAAAGTCGGAATTTTGTAACGTCGGAACATCGAAATTTCGAAAGTAGGACTTCTGGAATCGAAGTAATTCCGAATTCTACTGGAAAGGCGCGAAAGTTATAATCCGGCTGCCTGTCGTACTCACTTAGGTTTTCCAGGGTTCCCTCAGTGCCACCAGATGAAGGTAGAAGTGTTACGTAAACTAAGCTAAGGCCTTGACCGCTATCTTCAATGCTCAGAAATCATCCCCAAGATGCCATAGCGTTTTGCCTCTCTGCTCTCTAAACATAACAAATGAAAAAGCAGTCTAGTCTTCCTCAGAACAAACGTGATGCGAAAAGAATTCTGAAGTAGTTCAGAGAATTTCAGTCAGATGGTGTAATTTCTTGACCACTGCAGAACCCTGTTAATGACCCATTGGCAAGAAATGCTTTAATTTTGTTGTTACGTTTGAACAGTCGGGGGTGAAAGAGATCGAATGTCATTCTCAGAAGGGGAGGGAATATTGCCATCGTCTTCTCGCCGTATGTGAATTCCGCTGTTAGAATGTCCATTAGGTTATCACCCACTCCAGAATCAACAATAGTCTCTAATTTCGTGTTTTAACTGTCATAGACATTGATAAAGCACTATTATTCTTGAATGCAAGCACGTTTCCTCGGTTTGATCAGAAAATTGCTGATTGCTTGAATCTACATTATTTATACTATTAAATTTCTAGTTATTCTTTTTAGTAAAACACTGCGCTTGAAAGTGGTTCTTCTGTTTGCAATAATTGCACAATTTACCATAAGCCAGGCATGTCCGAATTGCATGTACTTAACCACAAACTTTACAGTGAATACATTCTACTTGTTGGAAATTACTGTTTGGCCTCTTTGCATCACGTTTGACAGGTTCGGTTGCGTGTATCTCCATTGATTAACGAATTACTTATTAATATACTTTTCGCTTCAATTGATCCGAATTGCAATTCTAATAAAGAAGTTCTATCAAAGATTAAATCATTCTCTTGTAATAGCCTTCTCCTTAAGGAACCAACAGTAGCACCAAGTACTATCTGGTCTGTACATGCTTTCTCTTCAAATGATCCGAGCTTGCATTTTGCTGCTTGTTTATGGATTTGCTCAATCTGTGTTTTACTGGTTGTCGTACTTGCTGCACTAGTCTGTGAAAAGTATATCTTTCAGTTGTTTCGTTCGTACGTTTAGCATATAACTTCATAGAAATTTCTTCTATTGCTGTGTAAGACAAGGTAACTACTTTCTTCGGGTGAACTAGTTCCTTTAATGTAGCATACAACTCTGGATATAATGATATTATTAGGATTTGTTGCTTCTTGTTTTATATTCTGAACCTTCCTAAGTAATTGTAGGTTCAACACTTTCCATCCTCGTCACCAATTTTGTTATTTTGTCTTATAAGAGTTATAACGATAAAAGTAATCTGGTTCATATAGTGGGGTGTTTCATACTACACTATTACCTAATCTTGGATTGCCTTTGGGGATACTTCCAACATCTGCTATGTTCACTTTAGGCTATCTTTCTTTATAACCGAAATGGTAACTAGATTCAACCCCAATGTAAAAGATTACTTTTAATACCGTTCGTTCAAGATCTACACAACAATAACAATATATAAAACTAATTATCAAAAAAACATTTTCTTTATTGAACCAACTATAACACTACTCTTCAATATCCGAATAATATTACTTAATCGTCAAGTATTGTCATTTACCGAAACCACTTCATAGTTTCATAAAATGGCTGCTTTTCATAATGCAAACCACAGAGTCGTATATGATCTAACGCAAACTAGTGATAGTCTTATGGGGTTTATGCTGATAGATCGAGATTGCAGAGGGCACACACACCTGCCCTCTCTTTGAACACTATTTTTCAAAGTCAGATTGAAGCTGACTACCGTTTAAAGAAAAATTTGTTACATTTAAGTTATGGCAGCATAAGTTGCTTGACATTGCTTCCTTCTATAGTTATTGTGTGAAAATTATGGAAATAAACATTTCTCTAATATTTTCTTTCATGGGTCTAATGAGCCAGGTTACGTACTAAAAATGGGTTGATTCGAATCACGTCCTCAGTCACACCGCAAGGATACCAGGAACCAATTTGTTACTTTGATTTTCCATTCTATTACGTGCAAATTAATAGGTAAAAACAAGGATGAGATGCATACAGCCTCACTGTTGAAAACTCAGGAATGCAAAAGCCCAGAGTTTGAAAGGTATAATCTCTTTTCATTCTATATACAAAATAAATTCCCTAATTAGTCAAATGGAAAACCTACGTTTTAACCTCATTTGGAATGTCCTTAAAGGGTTATTTGTACCAAGAGCCTGCAAGCCTTTCGTAATTTGATGGTGTTAGCGAAAGTTAAATTCATTTCAAGGTAATACTTTTATTTTTCCAATAATTAAGAATTAGATTTCCCTATTTTTTCTTTATTTAACTAAAGATTATAATTAATCATTCTCTTCCTTGGATAAACAATATAATGAGAGAGATAATTGTATTATCCAATCAAACTGGAATTATTTTAATTTTTCTATAAGTAACAAAGCGTTTCTTCCTGTTTAACTAAATATAATTGCTTAATGACACAGTTCACTCATTAGATTGAACCATTGGAATCAGAATTCGTGATTAGCAGCACAAAGTGATAATTACCATGGCCATGAGAAGAATGAGATTTGTAGGCGGAAAAGCACTTGTTAAAATATTTTGTTCATGATGTCCTTACTGTTTCTTTCTGATGATGTAATTCTTTTAGTTAAATTAATGATCTCATTAACAAATGAAAATCGCCTGCTACAGAGCGAAGCTTTTCTGTTAATATGATGATAAAGAAACCATTTTTAAATCGATTTACGTATCTGTTCATTCTCTTTAATTGCGCTAGAAATAAACTCTTCAAAAAAATGATAATCTAATTATATATTATTTTCTGCTTCATTTAACACATTCATTTCTTTAGAAAGAATAATTCTTTTGAAAAAAAATCCCTTGTTATTAATTAAATTTTTAGCTTCATTTATTAGTTTCAAAAGTGCATTTGTTAATAATTTGATTATTTAAAATCAATTCTTTTATTTTCTACTAATTTACATTTTAGAATATCGTATTGTGGTGTGATCGTTTCTATAGCAATGCAAAATGGTCAACAACATAAAAGTAGCGAAATTACACATTTTAATTGAAAAAAATATGAATAGAAAAACAAAGCTTTTTTAACAAGAAATCGTATGTTTCCCACATTACATGTTGCAAATTAATACTTGTATTTTTTTGCCTGCGAGCAGTCAAACTGATGTAAAAATATTCTGCATATGAAATACTGTATTTAGATGGAGAATGACTCTTTTCTCATACAAGATTATTTAACCAAAAAAAATAGTCCTGCTTATGATCTGCCATTGTCATTACTCTATTAAGGCGTGGTGACTGTTTAGATACATTTTAACGTATGTCAGATTTTATGCAAAAATGTGAGGTGTCAATAGCATCTTATCTCAG
>JAGDQP010030980.1:0-18528 GCA_022664845.1 Lepisma saccharinum | reverse complement strand
AGTTTTCCAGAAACGCATTTTAACCGATATATTTAGCCGTTCCGGAACTTTTGCCAAGCACTATACATTTTACCATTTTATTCAAAGACCTTGCAATTCAAACATGCAGCTAATATTTTGTGTGGCAATCTCTTTGTGGCTGATCTATTTGTGTACGAAATTTGAAGTTGGATTTCGAGGTGATCTGAGTGACCCTTACCTTGTCAGATCAACTCAGAGTTAGACTGATCGCCGATATTGTAGGAATACCTAAAACGGATGTGCATCGCATCATTTCTGACAATCAGTGCATGAGAAAAAATGTGCCGAACTTGCACCGAAAGTTTTGAGTGAGGACCAAAAGAATAGTTGTGTCTCGATTTCACGTGAACTTACTGATCGTTTGACAGGTGGATCTAATTTCCTTGAGCGAGTGATAATCTGTGATAAAATTTTGGTATTTAGGTGTCCGAAAACGAAAGGAAAAAAGTTCAGAGTGGCACTCTTCGGCATTCACCGCGACCAAGGAAGGCGAGAATGAGCAAATCGAAGGTAAAAAATGTGCTCATTGCCTTTTTCTGATGGTAAAGGAATCGGATGGTACTGGTTTGCAAGGAGTTTGTTCCGACTGGACAGACAGTAAATGCAGCATTTTAGATCCATGTACTAGACCGGTTAAGAAAAAGGATCATGCGCGTCCGTCCAGAGATCAAGAACGCCTGGATCCTTCACCACGACAATGCGTCGATCCACACCAAGTTCAAAAAGCACTCCATTGCTTCGGCAACCTCCGTTCAACCTAGACCTGGCCCCGTGGAACACCTTTTTATTCCTTCGCATCAAATCTGACCTGAAAGGAACCCATTTTGGAACCAACGCAAACGTCCAAGCGGTTGTGACGAGGGCCTGAACAGTGTCTCCCTTGAAGACTTCGAGAGTGGCAGAAACGTAAGACTCCGTGTATAGACTCCAAACAGGACTACTTTGAAAAGTCCTAAGTGTATTTCAACTTCAATAAAAAAATTCCAGATTTATTGTCATTACTTTTGGGACAGATCATGTATTAGCGTCAGCACAAGAAAAAGTTTCCTTTGAAGAAATTCAAACTTACTCATAATTTCGGAGCTACAGTAGCTCATTGTCGCAAATTACGTTATATCTGGACATAAAATTACGTAAGAGGTGTTGTTTTAGCAAATCGAAGTGAAGTAGTACCCGAAACACCCATATAAGCATGTTTATGATTCAGGTGATGCCATAGACAGGTTTCGCAACGTATAAATGTCTTGTCAAGATATTAAATGGTTCAATAGGGCAAGCATAGAAACCACCTCTAAGATCCATTCGCCACTCTTAAACATAGCTTAAATTGGGTACTATTTCGAATGTGATTTGCTGACCCCACGCACCTTACATCTTCTTTACAAGTAAACGTCATTTGTACTTACGCCTTCGTAACTTTGGCTGCCTGTAGTACCGAAATTAGACCAATTTCGAAACAACTTCGAGTGTACTTTTTGTTCGTGTTTAGATGTGAATAATCACTTTCCGAAGTTTGGGGAATTATTTCGAACAAAAAATAGCTGGAACGTAATGAAACAAAATATTCTTTGACATTATTTTGACATACAGATTATTGTAATACTGCAATGTGAGGAGATCCGTACTGAATAGTGAAATAGATTTACTTGACTTTACATTAAATCCTGTTTTAGAGATACTTTAAAATTGTTGGACATACTTTTATATGTATAATCTCACTACTTGCCAGTAAAACAAACATCAATATAAACACAACGAGCAACCGCATTGGCTTACGAATCGGAAGGTCCTAAGAACGATTGCAGCGGCCGCCGATCGTCGCTGAGGTTTATCCAGAGACTTTCCTCATACACACAGGCAAATGCTGTAATAGCACCTACACATGTCCTACCTTTCAACATTCTCTTCCCCTTCCTATCCCAGTCTGAGGTGCCTAAAACCATAAATAAATTCGAAAATTATTTACGACCGTATATTTATAACACATCTTGGGTAGAGCTTAGATGACATTTGGGAGGTCGTAGGTTCAATCCCAGCGGCCGACCATCCTGACTTTTCCCAGGGCTTTTCCTCAGTTACACCAACCAGATGCTTCAATTTGGTCCAGGTCAACACCTTTTCGCATCCTTTTCCACTTCTATATCGATCTAAGCCTTAGATGCTTGAACGCAATAAATAAAATTCAAAAGAAAGCTTAGACGAAATAGCAGAAAAATAACCGAGTGGCCGTAGCTAATTGCTGGAGCTTAGCCTTCAGATTTGGAAGGTACTGGTTTCGATACCAGAGGTCAACCATTCTGACATAATTTTCCCGTTGTTTTTCCACAGTCACACCAACGAAATCCTGGATGGTACTTTTAATTTAGATTCTGGCCAATTATTTCCCTACCCAGGCCTGAGCTATAGATGTTTAAGGGCCAAAATTAAATTTAAAATAACAAAACAAAAGAAAAAAATAATTTTGTCGTTTTTTAACTTTGCCTGTATTGGAATCTTTGGGAAACTGGAAGAACTGAATTTTTTCTTAATCAATCATATTTCGCCACGGCAATTGAATTTTCCTTCGCGAAATGACATTGGTTCGAATCCTATGGAGGAAAGTTTGCTTTTTTATATGCGTTATTCTTGTTTGAGAAAGCCTTTTATTTTTGTCGGAATTACATGTTCGTTTTTTTTATGTAAAGTAGACAGATCTATATATAAACAGAAGGCCGACAATTCAATAGTTCCGTAAATCCCTGTTTTGATATATTTTTTTACTTCGTAAATTAAGCACCATGCACAAATACTTACATCAAACCGAAAGCATTTCTCAACCACGAAAAGGTTCTTAACCGCTACCCTTGAGCTAATCGTTCTGTACTTATATTTTAAAAACTCTATATAAGTATTGCTTCCTAATTTCCAAAAGTGTAGATGCTGCTAAAATAATCATAATACTGGATCCTCATATATTTAGTCTTATTCGACTGTTTAACGACTATACCCTTACTCTTTACTTCAGCCTATTTTTCTTCCTTTCTTTATCTGTAGCTCCAACGTGTACATAAAAATAACTGAAACCAACTTAAGAAACTGGTAATTCACACCAAGATTACATTTGAACAAATCTGAAAATGTGTAGTTTGGAACCTGAAGTACCCAACTGTAAATCATCATAGCAAGAATTGAATGACGCGCAGTGTTCCGGTTAAGTAAAGTCTAGTTCTACAGCAGGAATGTATTTCATCAATGATAACAAAACATTTTGCTGAGATTTATATCCTTGGCTACCTTGCAACGTCAAACACTTGTATACTAAATTATTGCCTTGGTAAATTCCTCTATGGCGTAGTCCTTGCATTACAGAATTTGCTCAGATGCAATCCTTAATTCGAAAATGGATTAGGATTACCAAAACTCACACTTCCTACGGGGTTTTTTTTCGCTAGGATTGCAAAAATGGTTAAGTTGTCGTTCGAAATATCTTGGTAAACCGAAGTTGAAGCCGCTCGAACCGTCTTGATAGGTGCTGCCAACCCGGTTTTTAATCATTTTTTTTTTTAAATTTCTTTCATTCCGTTAGACTCATGTAAACGAAAACTCGCATATACATCACTCGGCACAGTGGAATAATACTGTTGTCCTCCAACCTTTATAGAACTATGTAATATGTCATATGGGACACTATTGACTTCTCCAAGGATTTTTACTTATCCAAGCCAATATAAAAGCAAGTGAAGCGAGTCAGTGGAAGTCACGTGTGATGCAACCTATCGGTTCTTTGAACATTGAGTCTGCATAAGGAGCCTAGGGTCTCAGTGTTACCAACCTGTTTTCTTTCAAGTTCAATTTTCTAAATTACCTCTATTATATTAGAGATGGCAGCAGAAAAGGTGGCTTAACATTATTCGATACGATTGAAATAATACTGTCGGTGTCCCCGTTGCCAGACACCTTAGTTGTTACCAAGCAATGTCCAGAAAACGTGAACCACAAATTGTAGAGACTTGCTTAGGTCTTGTTGGAAAGTTTTGGCTAAACTAGCTCATAGCCGCCAGAACAGTCTTGAGCACTTGCCGCAGTTTTGCCAACCGCTTTTAAAAACAATCATTTATTCAATATGCTACCGTGCATTATGCATCTATCCAAACCAAATTTGGCATAAACATTGTTCCACAACATATAAAAATACTCTAGATATTCCTGTCCTTAGCCACCCCAATTGTCAGCGTTGCAAACCTATTTTATAAATGCGTGCTGGTAGGATTGAGATGCTAAGGGACCGGAGACTTCGGGACTACTAATAGAACTTCGGTGCTAACTTGTTTGATTTATTGTTGAGTAATTAGATTAAAAAATAATGTGCTACAATTTGTAAAAAAAAAAAGAAGACGATTTTATGCCCAACGCCAGAGTAAGTAAATTTCAATCGCTATTCAGTACACACACTCTGATATTGCATTATCACGATAATGTTGTTATGTCACGTAGTGCTGAAATAAGAACTTGCTTCAGTTTCTTGCACACACTTTCAAGTACTACAATTACAGAGATGTTAAATATTAATATTAAAATTTTTAAATAACTTCTAGCGTCACGTGCCGTACACATATCATTAACAAAAATCAAAACTTCACGGCCTGGTGTTTGAAACAATTTATTATTAAATACAGAACACAATGTTTCGACTATGTAGCCATTATCGAGTGTACTGTTAACAGAATCATTTTATTTTTATTGTATTTTTTTTTTAATATTTGAATTCCTATTGGTGTCAGATCATAGTTATATATTTGTTTAGAACGTTTTTTTTTTTAATTCTATACATATTTTTGACGTGTTTCCATTCTTGGTTTAAACTTCCATATTCATTTTCATTAACATTATTCGGATTGTAGTATATGCGATATCCTTCTCTAATCAATCTGTCTGATTGATATGTTAGCGTCCGAGCTAACAAACTCCCTGAGAAATATATTTTAAATTCATATTCTTTCTATTGATTGTGTGATGTTTTTTCTTATTGCTGAGAGAGAGAGAGAGAAAAAGTATTTTCATGAGAGATTTTGATATTAGGTTATTGAATGATTTTCTCTGTATCGAAGTCCCTTGACACCAAGACGTATTTTTCCATTATGCGTATGTTGTAGAATGTATATCTGTTCACAATATTATGTAGGTCGGTTTTTGATTTGTTGGTTCAGGCTTGAAATTACGGTTTCCCTCATAAGAGAAGGAAGTGAGGAAGTCTAGCGCAGTATTGCCGTAGAGCAGTCATCACTCACCAACTCTTTCATTTCAGAGCAGAGGATGCTGTCGGTGCACAAGCGCTTAGTTGGCAAGAGCGGGAACACGCAAGTATTGGCAGTTGAAAAGTAGGAACTTGCATGTCTTTGTATACTAAAGCTCACAAAACTGTGAAAATAAACGTGAAGCTCATTCATGTCCACTTCGTTACAATTAGTAACGAAGAACGTGTTTCTTTTAATATTCATTATCAAGAACAGTAGATTAGTTTGTACCAAGTGGTCGTAGCTTACTTGGTAGAGCGTTGACTTAGCAATCAGAAGGTCCTGTGAACGATCCCAGCATTTGCCTACCGTGCCTGAGGTTTCCCAGGATTTTTCTGCAGTCAAACTAGGCAAATGCCGTAATGTACCTGCAAACTAAGCCCTGGAAAACTACATACCAACATCCTCTTCTCCACCATATCCCGCCAGGATCCCGAGATGCCTGAAAGCCATTAATAAATTCAAAGTTACTAGTGTAGATTAAAATGCCCACGTTAATAAAGGCCATTATTCTCTTCAAAGGTGATCATTAAAAGGTGCCGTGACTGTCGCCTGTGCATACCAACGTTGGAAGATTATAACAAAACATTATCGGACAATTGGTCCTTCTAACCTATTTATTTATCGCCTTTAGGCATCTCTGACTCAGGAGAAAGAATGGGAAAGGTGACGATTAGGGTTTTATTTAAGGTACCATCCTGGTAACTGAGGGAAACCGTGGAAAACCTATTAGGATGGTGGGCCGCGAATTTCGAATTCGCGTGTCTGTGCCCATTCTCGATCCGAAGTCTGCGACGTTATCACTTGGACCATGGTGGCTGGTAATCGGTGCTTACGTTATCTAAATGAGTGTGCCTTAACATGACGTTGACATTTGAGAGGCCCGTGGCTCAGATCCCGGCGCACAGTGCGGCCGATTCCAAAAAAGCTGGTCAAAAGTCAAAAACGCAAGTGAATGGTCTCAAAATCTGCGTGTTTTTCTGGGTCGCTGATTACGGATCCTGAAGTCAGAGTTTCAAATTATAACCCCTTTCATCCCCTATTGACAATCCTTATTCGTGAAACAGTCTGTATATCATGTTACAATCAAGATTAATATCATGTTGATTTTTTTTGATGTCGCTGAGTACGAATTTGAAGTCAGACTTGCTCAATTGAACCCCCTTAAAAACATTTTTACATTTTAGCGTATACTTAAATGATAATTGTTTTTAATGAAATATGATGTTTTTTAAATAAGTGATTGCTGGTTGGATTTTGGGTGGCTATTTTAAATCGAAGATGACCACTTTTGCAACATATTGTAATATTTACCTAAACTACTCGTGATGATACACTTTTATGACAAATTTCGTTTCTCTAGCTTAAACAGTGTGGAAAATGGATTTTTGGGTCCATTTTGGATCTACGATGGCGTCTTTCGAAACATTTTGTAATATTTTCTTAACCTACGTTCATATCTAATTTGGTGTTTCTATCTCCAGCGGCTTAGGCTGTGCACTCTATACAGAAATAGGTTTGGCGGACATTTTGGATCCAAGTTGGCGACTTTTTCAACTTGTAATATTTTCCTAAACTACTCGTGATAATACACCTTTGTGCCAAATTTCGTAGCTCTAGCTCAAACGCCGTGGAAAATGTATTGATGGGCCCGCAATTTTAAAACGATGGAATAACAGGGGTAACTTCGGGCAGGATTTTTTCTTCTTTTTTTATATTGAAGAAAATACATTTGACTGTAACTTAAAGTAAGTCTGACGGCGGAGCAATATAACTTTTTCATAATATCATATCGTATTTTAACGCTTTCAGTGAATAAAAATCAAGAACAATTATTGTTTCACTAATAATTTGTATTTGATAAATTATTATTTCGTAACATTTTTATATATTCTACGTACTTTCAGACGTTCATTCCATTTTATTTGATTGCGAACTCCTTCAATCTAAAGTTTTTATACAACTTTCAACACGTGCGTCGTTTACTACCTAAGTAACACAATCGAACAAAGGTAGCTTTGCGATTCGTATTGTGGGACAGTTATAAGGAAGTAAACACTTTCATAAGTAATTTCTGACCAGTACAGATGTACTGTAACCAACCCAACAAGGAGAAATTCCTAACTAGTTACTTTTTTTTACTTTTGGCCAGCTTTTTTGGAATCGGTCGCACTGTGCGGCGTGATATTCCTGGCGGGCTCTTCTCCTGGTTTTTCGTAATCCTACATACTTCAAGTGCTGACCTAGTGCCTTACTAAAGATCAGTGCCTTTCCTTTCTTACTTCCTCTTCACTGTGTTTATGTGTGTGTGTATTAGGGATGTCAACGACTCGCTCGACCCGAGTCGCGACTCGGTCAGACTCGAGTCGAGTCGGTGCTCAGTACGTACTCAAGTCGAGTCGAGTCAGTGGCCACAACTGCTCGAGTCGAGTCGGCGCTCACTATATACTCGAGTCGAGTCGGCGCTCACTATGTGCTCGAGTCGAGTCGGTACTCAGAACTGCTCTAGTCGAGTCCAGTCGGAACTCACTATGTGCTCGAGTCGAGCCGAGTCGCTGCTCAGAGAGACTCACCCTGCGACTCGGTTACAGTGAGTCGAGTTCGAGCGACGACTCGACTCGAGCGTTAGACTCGCCTCTCGAGCCGAGCGGATTAACATAACCGTCAAAAAAGTAGTCAGTGGACGATGTCATAGTAATGAAAAATTATCTAACTTCATAATTTATACACAGTTATCTCGGTTTTCCTCTTGTTCAGTTATTGGAGAACACTTAGAACAACAAATTACTTTGCCAAGGAGATCAATAAACTAACTTCATATCGACTATCATGTTTTCTAGTATCATTGTTTCCAAAGTTAGTAGGATAGAAACAGCAAATAGTAAAACTAAATTAACATAAAAAATAATTTAAAAAATAAAACTTCTTAAAGACATTATTTTCTTAATCAGTTCGTACTAAAAAGGAAAAAAAAATATTTATGCATGCCTAAAAAGAAATGCATGAGGCGCTCTCTCATATACAATCACTTCATAAATTCTTGAAATGACGCGCCTATTTCTTTTCTTTTTAGTCATGCATAAACAAAATTATTTTTTTTTACTTTTTAGTACTAATTGATTAAGAAAAGAATGTCATTAAAAAAATTTTTCGGGTTATTTCGATGTCAACGACTCGCTCGACTCCAGTCACGACTTGGTCACACTCAAGTCGAGTCGAGTCAGTGGTCACAACTGCTCGAGTCGAGTCGATTCGGCGCTCACTATGTGCTCGAGTCGAGTCGGTGCTCACCATGTGCTCGAGTCGAGTCGGCGCTCAGTAGGTGTTCGAGTCGAGTCGAGTCTGTACTCAAAACTGCTCGAGTTGGTACTGAGAACTGCCCGAGTCGAGCCGAGTCAGCGCTCACTATATGCTCGAGTCGAGACGAGTCGGCGCTCACTATGTGCTCGAGTCGAGCCGAGTCGCTGCTCAGAGAGACTCACCCTGTGACTCGGTTACAGAGAGTCGAGCTCGAGCGTTAGACTCGCCGCTCGAGCCGAGCGGATTGCCATTCCTAGTGTGTATGCGCGCGTGCGTGTGTGTGTGTGGTGGTAGCTACTCTACATAGTTACTTTGCTGGTGTCAGGTTGTTCGCAATTAGTAGTTCTCAGATGTCAACCTACTCGCCTTCTCATTTTCATGTTACGACGTTTATATCACCTCCACGTCTATATCAACCGTTACATGGCTTCCCATTCTTTACTTGTTTCTATGTTTTGTTTTAAAAAACGATGCTGTTTATTTATGACTCAAATATTTGAGTTTACCCTTTTTTCATATACGATGAAAAACACCGACGACCTCCCAACTCGTCAAACAGACTGACTTCTCTGCCACCAGGACTCCCGGGCAAAGGAGCAGATAGTTCTAAGATCAGAAGGCGTTGAGTTGCTGGTGATTGCCATATATATTACTTTTAAACATGAAAATTATGTATTGAGAGTAAACGCTGTTTCATTCCCTACTAAGAATCCTGTAATCATAATCGCTGTTTCATAATGTAATCATTAGATTTTTCTGAATAAATTATATTATTTTAATTTTTCATCATATACTGATTGTTTTTAAAAGTTCCACTAATTTATGTTCTCCTTTTTTTTAGCGAGACGACACCTTTGAATACAGAGGATAAGAGTACAAAGAAAAGTGACCTGAAGCATAGAAAGAAAAGTGACATATGGAATTATTTTACCGCTTTGGAGGGTAATTACGGGAGTTACGCGAGATGTAATGTGTGTGGTAAAGTCTGTTCCCATAAAACAACCATAACAAATCTACGGAAGCACTATGAAAACAAACATTCAAGTATCAATTTGAACAACACGGGGAAGGTTCAGGTACACTCTGGAGATAATGAGCCTCCCGAGTTCATTACAGTAGAACTTCAACCTTCTACGCCCACTTATTTATCTGTGGAGAACTCTTCTTCGTCTTCTGGAACAACGCCAACTATATTTAACCCTTCAAATACTAAACGTGCTGCAACACAAGCATATATTGCACCTTCCACGCGGAAGAAAATTAATAGATTCGATGTCGAAACTATTAATCGGCAGCTTTTAGCATTTTTAGTTTTGGACTACCAACCATTTTCAATTGTTGAAGAAAAGGGTTTTAGGGAATTCGTAAACGCGTTAAATCCGCACTACGAACTACCTAGCAGAAGGACAATTTCACACACTATGATACCTGCCATATACGAAGAGATTTTAAACGAGGTAAAGGAGTCTCTGAAAGACGTGAAAAGTGTTTGCCTCACAGCGGACAGCTGGACGTCCAAAGCAAACATCAGGTACATAGCAATCACGGCACACTTCATTACGGAGAATTTTGAATTAAGATCAGTCCTTCTTAAATGTGCATCGTTTGAAGAGTCTCATACGAGCAAAAATATTGCCGAAGAAATAAAGAAGATTACTGATGAGTTCAATCTCACCGAAAAAGCCTTCGTGGTTGTAACTGATAACTCACCAAATATGAAAAACGCAGTAACTTCCGAACTTCAGTTGAAACACGTAGTTTGTTATGCAAACACACTAAATCTTGTAGTGCAAGATGCATTAAAGACCATTGTCAGCTTGTATGATAATGTGAAGAAAATTGTAGCTTATATTAAGCGTTCATCACAAGCAACACAAATCCTCTTGAAACACCAGCAGGATAATGAGGTTGCAAACCCAAAAGAACTGATAAGCGATATTCCCACATGCTGGAACTCATCCCTAGACATGATCAACCGATTTTCAGAGCTAAAAGATGCTATAAAGAACACAATAGAAACATTGAACGTTGATTTACCTACTATATCCAGCGATGAATGGACAATTATTGATGAACTACCAAAAGTTATGAAACCATTCCAGGAAATCTGTACAAAACTAAGTGCCGAGAATTATGCCAAGGCAAGTGAAATAATAGTCTTTAATAGAGGATTATTGACGGTGTGTGATAAACTACAAGCAATGGACTTTCACCAAACGGTGAAAGGTCTAGTACAGGAACTTAGAAAGGGGGTTGTTACATACCTGAGAAATTTTGAACGGAGTAAGTCTCTAGGCTTGTGTACATTTCTGGACCCCAGGTTTAAACTGTGCTACGTTTCAGATTCAAAAATTGCTGCAGAAATCAAGCAGTATGCCATAGAACTAGCGAAAAAGGAGGTCAGAGAGCAGAAAACCACGGAGACTGAAGAGCTTCAAGAATCATCCTGCGGTGCGTTAAATGACGAACTTTCAGTATGGGGGATCGTCGACAACATTCAGGCCTCGAATCGAAAAAAGAGTACTCCTCAATCGGCTGCAATTGTCGAAATCGTTAGGTACTTGCAAGAAGAAAATGTTCGTCGCACAGTTGATCCATTAGTTTGGTGGAAAGAACGTGAAAATGATTTTCCTACGTTAGCAACACTTGTGAAAAAACGATTCAATGTTGTCGCCACATCTGTACCGTGCGAAAGAATTTTCTCCAAAAGAGGAGCTGTTCTGAACGACAGACGCGCACGCCTGAGTTCTTTGAAAGTGCAGGAACTGGTGTTTCTGAACGCTAATTTCAAATAGGTTGTGGTCCATATAATATATTATTAAGTTGAGATTCAAACCTGATATTTATGTGCTACGCAATCAATAAACCATTTCACTTGTACAGGGTGTCATAATTGTGTTAACACTCATGATTTAGAACGTTTAATACGTGCAAAAAACATTACTACACATGATACAGTTATCGTTAGGGTACTGCTAGAAATAGGCCAAAACAATGAAAATATTTTATTTGCTCAGTAATTTCTGGTATGCTTGATCGCGGAAAGGACGAAAAAGACACACAGAATGAGGAGGTGTATTAGCCAGTTTCAAATAGACTTTTGCTTAATTAATCAAGGGAAGACAATTCGAGTCAAGCAGATACTGCTCTTTAAAAACGGGGACACCACAGAAACCTGTAGAGAATCGTAACGTAGGACCTCAGAATGCTCCCGCGTTATATCCGAATCTTTTAGTTCTTGATAGACAATAGAAAATGGGTGTGTAATTTTCTGCCAGGATTTTAGGAGAAATGGCACACACCGACCCAGACATTGTGAACCGGCCGAAGTTGATCAATGGGTAGAACTGCAGCATGCTAAATAGCAATAAACCGCCAGGGTTTCGGTATAGATAAGGTACGGTCCAGTGATACCACAACTAGACATTAACGTTTTGAGAAACACGTTGATGTACACGAACGACATGAGAATTTTCAGCACCACAAAAGATACTATTGTATATGGCCAATAACGTGGAATAAGGGAACGAACCCAGTACAGTACTTTGGAATACTTAAAATCTTCACGTTGTTCATGGACAGCTTTGTGCGTTCCCAAAAGTTAACGTCTACTGTGCTGACACTGTTGGTGGTGTCATTGGAGCTTACTTTTCCGATACGGAAACACTGACGTCTGTTTCCCATTTTCACATATTGCGGTAATTGAAACTGCGTGTTCCACAAGGTCCGAGTCGATATGTGCTATTTCTGCAAAACAAATCTGACAGCACATCACGCGCACACATTTTTATTCCCACTCAAGCCCTAAATGTTTTGTATATGACACGGATGCATTACGATTCTCTGCACGGTTTTCTGTGGCATTCCTGTTTCCAAACGGCGTTGTCTGGTTAACCTTCCAGGAAGTGTCAGAACTTGTGCACGACTCCTCCACAACAGCGATGTTCACTTCATTTCTTTGTGTTCTGAGGCGTTCGGCATTCCTTTTGTGATGTGCGGGGTTTTCCACACGTAAGGTCACAATCCTCTAAAAACCCTCCATTTAAGTGTCAACATAATCATGGCACCCTGAATGTATATATGGAGGTAATATTTCGATAGATTATATCTTATGTAGTCTTAGTAATTTCTTCGTGTTTTAGTAATGTAATGTAATGCATATAGTAATGTAAACACGCAATTTTAGTCTCTGTCTTTACGAAAAGAAAATAAGTAAATTTGTCTTAAGCCTCATTGTTCTGCTCATTTGGTAATGGTTTTGTTGGATTGTTAAATAACCTATAAAAATAGCAAAGTTAATAATAAATGTTTGCTCGTTAAAGAGCAGTTATCAGTAAGTATTAAAATGCATTTTTCAGAATATTACCTTGTTTTTCTCATATTATTAAAACTCTATACTTGTACTAAACCCTACTCACTTAAATATAGGTAATTTAAACAGTTACTAAGGAAGTCAATAACTCCAGCTTATAAGACAAGGACAATCCTCCCTAACGTTACAGATTGCCAGGCCTGCAATGCAGGCGAACCCGAGACTTTAAGGGCCCCGCTTTTATTCTCTTTGAAATATCATTTATGTAGCTCTAAACGGCCTTCTCAGCATACATGTAATAACTAAATGTTTTTTTCCGCACCCTGGCTTCATAGTTATTAAATTAGCAATGCAATCGAGCATTCATCGCAGGACCGTCAATGGATGGGCAATCACCAGGGGTCCGTAACCCGACATGTGGGGATGCATGCTATTCTAAATACTTATCTCATTTTATTTTGTTCTTAATGTGATTATTTTAATTCAATTTGAAAAAGTCCTCATAAGCAATCCTTCATTCAGTTCCTTATATTAACAATGGCCATTGTTAAGTGATAATTGAAAAAAATATTTCAGAATCAGTTTCCTGCAAGTAGACCACTTAGATTCTGCGACGTAAACGTTGCACTGTTTGCAATGAATTGATTCATTTACTTTTTGTTGTGAAGGCCATCTATTGCTAACGACTAGCGCTTAATAAATAGCTGGTTGATATCAAATTATATTGGCAGCATTGTTTAGTACATGAAGCTTTATCATTAATAGTGGGCAATACTGCTAAACTTGTGCTTGGAAGAATATAGACATCAAGTTCATCCAATCTTTACGAAGCGCAAAATCTAGCAGACACTTCTATGTTTCCTGAATGGAAAGGAAATTCCGCTATTAAGCTACCGTAGTCTTGTGTCCAGATGCTACACTGGATAGGAAGCATTGATCCGTTAACTGAATGAGTTTTCTATCTATGCTTTCGCTGCTGCATACCTCCTAAGATCCTGTCATCGTTGGAATCTGTACGTCATGCTGGGGCCATGCGTCTGCCTGACACGAAATGGCCGTCATATCTTGATCCTGTTCTTGCTCGACAAGAAGGTTAAGAGAAAATAAAAAGCAGTGGATTCTGTATCAGTTCACTTGACAGGAATTGAACATAAGGCTGCAGACAGAAGAATTGATCAAAAAAATGAACCTGGGAGCGATCTTCCTGACAACACTTTGGAACGGCATTCTTGAAAGAGTGAACAAAGCAAGTATATCCTGCAATCAGAAAGAGTGTTCTGAAGGTACACTTTAATAATCATTTCCACTGTCTTCCAATTCACTGCACACAAGATCTTCACCACTGCCGAGTTCCATCATAATACCCTGTGTAGTATGCAAAATGCATGAGTAGTCAGGCAGCTGCACCTAAACTGAAACACCTCCAATTAAAAAAAAAAATACGACGATATAAGATTAAAGGTTAATGTTCTACTCAGGTTACCTGACCAAAATGACATTTCTCGAGAAAATATATTTTTTAAATAATTATTGGTTATTCCGTTTGACTACTACGCTGTGCTACGTTTCTACAAAACATTTTTAATTAGCGTATTAATGATTCAATTGATACAATTTATTTGCAGATATATTTCATATATGCTTATCTTCGAGGTGACAGTACAATAATAAAATGAAGCTTTATTTCAGAATTAGTCCAATGAACTCACCTTTACATTTTAATGGCTAATATATGTTACGGTCAAAGTACGTTATCAACGTATTGTATAGTATATCTAGAGATTCTATAGAACATTTGGTGTTTTAAGAAACTTAAATATAAGAAAGGTGAAAATGTTTAAACCAGGCAATGACAAAAGTAACGTAGCAGTTATTTTGTAAGCTATTTTTTTCTAAAGTGTTAAAACTGTTATATCTACAGGGTCCGCCCATAAAGAAACCGAACTTGTGTTTTGTAGGAAAGAAAATAAGTACTTACCTTCAAAATAATCAACAGGGGAGACAATACACTTTTACCAACCTTTGTACAGATCTTGAAAACACTGTTGATAGTCATTGGCAGTAAGTCTTCGGAAATTCGCGTAACATTTAACTTAGTATCTGCAACTTCATCGAATCTTCATTCAGTCATAGTCAACTTAAGATTGGGAAAAAGGAAAATATCAGCAGGCGATAAGTCCGAAGAATGTGGAGGGTTGTGGATCACTGTCACTGAATACTTAGCATTGTTGTACAGAGAATGCGGTATGAGATCGAGCAATATCGTATAAGAGAAACCATTGGCGAGAATCAGGGAGGTCCTTCGTAACCCGCTTGATCCTGTTTCTGAGCCGACCAAGCACCTTCTGGTAATACCACTGATTGATTGTTTGGTTTTCAGGGCAAATTCATAGTGAATCTGTCCTTGGGAATAAAAAAATATGATCAGCAGCACCTTTGTCTTCGATTTCGAAATACGTGCTTTTTTTGTGTGCGGGCGAGAACTATCCTTTCTACTGCGCACTCTGTCTTTTTGTTTCGGGGTCATATTGTGAACACCAGGTTTCATCTACCACCACAATTCAATTTAAAAATTATTGTCCTAGTCCGCAGTTGCCACTAAATCCTCACCACACTCTTTCCTCTTGTCTTTTTGTGCTAGTATAAACATGTGAGGCGCAAAGCGAGCACACACTTCCCTCATTTGCAGGTCCTACGTTAAATTTAACCTACAGCTTTCTTTGCTGATATGAAGCATGCCTGACTGTTGCTGCCTGGTTAAACGTCTATCACCTCACCAGTGTGCGAACTTTCTACACACTGTCATCTTGGTTCACTCTCGATATTCACGTCTACCTTGGAATCGATTGTACTACTCACATACCTGTGTTCTTGATAATGCTGCATCACCATGCACTGCCCGTATCATCTGTAACGTTTCGGTAAACGATTTACATAATTTGTAACGAAACTTTTTGTTGTAACGTTGTTCAATCTTGGTGCGCGTAACTTGTACGCCGCCTGCACACGACGTGCACCGAACGCACGCTTGCACCAATACCGACTGTCTGTAACAGGTTATAATATGCATTGACGGGAGGTTTAGATATAACTCTTTGCAGTGTTGCCAGAATACGGTACAGCTTTATTTGGTTTTGTTCGTTTTTAGTTTCTTTGTGGGCGGACCTTGTATTAATAATAGTTACCGTCTGTTAAGGGTATATAATCTTTGGTTACCGTTACTTTACTCCCGAGCCTGATGAAAATAAGTTGCTAAAGGTGAAACCTTTTACCTCTTATTTTTACTCCTTCACCGGGAGAGGAGAGTCAAGAGAATGCGCACAGACGTAAATAAACAAACCAAACATACAGTTGACACTAGACAGTGGCGAAGACTTTGCTACGGCACTTGTTTAGATAAAGATTATTGTATGTTCATAAAAAATCACTAAGTGTTTTGATATTTTCTCTTGTATAATTATTAATTCTAATTCTTAGATCAAATTATTGAAAAATATTTTACTCGTTTTCTTTCAAATTGCATGACACATGTAGTGAATAGAAGAAAAGGTATATAACAAAAAAAATAACGAAAGATGTATAAAGGGAATTCAATATAGAAATCTTCTGGAAGCAAGTATAGAAATCTGTAAAATGTGTGTATCTTAATTACTTACTTAGCGGCCGGTCACACGCGCCCTTGTTCCAGAGTAACAATAGCAAGTTCGGAACTGTTATTGCTAAGAACATTGCGAAATAATTTCGTGCTGTAGATAACAATAGTGGAGTGATGGGCCATTGCCGACAGATTAACACCAGAGAAAATATTTCAGCTCGATAGTCTACTTCAGCTCTAAACCAATATGGACCAAAATTTTCAATTCTCAAGTTTTTACGTTTTTATTGTCGCCGTGCAGCCCGTTTTCTGACTTCCCAATTCCTTATTTATGTACACGACTGTGCACATCACAGTACATTATGTAAATAATAACTTTTTGGCAAAATTAAAACACATTAAACGTGCCAGACAGTGATTAGAAGCGTGAAAAACAGACTCGAATATTAGGTCCATATTGCCTTAGGCTAGTAGTGGACAATCGGGATAAACTCTTCTCCCTGGCCTGAGATAATCGTTAAACTTTTAATGACTCCGATCAGTCCAGTATCGCTTTAAGATAGAGGTCAATGTGCATACGTGATTTGCGGAAAACTAGGGGAAACGAAAAAGGTAAAATAAAAGAAGCAACCTAGAAGAGTATATAGGGGTATATAGATGATTGGGCAAATTGAGCTCGAAGAAAAATTAAGCGAAGGTCGAGGTCGAATTTACTGAGTGTTGCTGTTACGAGAGATTTGGAAATGAGTTTTGGAAAGAATTCAAGATGTGATAAATATATAGTGAGGAGAAAGCACAGGTACCATCGTTTGATTTTATTCTTAATGTCTTACTTTAGGACTAATGCTCAATACTCAAGCTATGTAATGTGTAATCGCTCTCAGATTTGGATAATCTACTTGGAACACAAAAGACGACAAATTCACTTTTAAAATAGTGCTTTTTAGCTTCACGTGCTTTGTGTAGTACTTTCCTACTTACGACTTTTCAAATTTCTGGTATCGAGTTTCCGTAGCTCAGTTGATGGAGCATTGTCTTGACATTCGAGAGGTTCCATCTTCGATACTAAGAGCTAACCATCCTGACCGATTTCTCCAGGGCCGTTCCTTAGTCACAGCAGTGAGATGCACGCGTTGTACCTTCAACTTAATCTTGCCCGACTCCTTCCCGATCTTGTCCTACGCTTACCGAGCTGAGCTATTAAAATCTAAAAGCCATAGATAAACTAAATTTTAAATACCTGGTGTAACGTTATTGGTTAACAGCTTATATAATCTAAACTAACCTAACTTCTTATAGCCCAAGCAAACATATTTGACCCGAATCACATTATTCACAGCGGTCATAGAGTAAGGGCGTAAAGAAACCTTACGCAATTTAACCACATCTATTTCCAACAGAACTCACATGGTTAATAAGAAATTATTAACCAGAATCTCATCTAGTAAAAAATATTGTATGTGAAAATAATGAAAATACCGAGCTAAATGTGTAAATGTTCCGTAGTGCAAATGGTACTAAATTACTGCATGAATAGGTTGTAGTCGCGAATGGTACATTGACAAAGATATTGGAAATGCAAACAAGAAAACTGAAAATGCGAGTTCAAAATCTGTAATAGTTTCTTCCAGTATTAAACCATAATATACACCTGTAATCATATTCAGCCGCTTTCTATCCACTGCTGGATGAAAGCCTCCATCATTTCTCTCCACATAACTCTGTCTGCTGGTATCCTCGTCCATGTGGATTCTGAAAAGCGCTTGATTTCATTTACCCAACTTACATAGAGTCGTCGTTTCTTTTCTATGAGAATTCAGTGTAATACATTCCTCGTCCATTTTGCATCTGTTCGTCTAGCTATGTGACTGTAAAATCTCCATTTCATCTTCACGTCTTGATTATATCTTTTATCTTTGTGCGCGAATCCATTCATTTTTCTTTCTGTCTTTTCTAGTTATGCCTTGGATGTATCTGTCTATTGCTCTTTGTGTGACTCTTAATCTTTGATTCGTTTGCGCATTCAA
>JAGDQP010030979.1:646-22227 GCA_022664845.1 Lepisma saccharinum | reverse complement strand
TGAGTCGTTTGCGCATTCAATGTCCAAGTTTCGCAGCCGTACATCATTACAGGTAAGACACATTGATTATAAACTTTACGCTTCAGACACATTGGTAGTTTGCTTTTGAAAATAAAGTGTAGTCTTCCAAAAGAACTCCACGCCATTTTACATCTTCTATTTATTTCATCAGTCAACTTTGCATTCGATGTTTTAAGCTGGCCTAGGTAAACATACTCATCAACTATGCCTATTGTCTCTCCGTTAATCTTCACTTCCTTCTTTGCAGCATGTTGGTTGTAAATTACTTTTGTTTTACTTAAGTTCATTTTAAGGTCGATTTTCGAACTCTCGTTACTCAGTTCTTCCATTCCGGTTTGTAGTTCTTCTGCACTTGAAGCAAACAGGACTATATCATCAGCGAACCGTAAATGATGAAGATATTCGCCATTAATTTTAATTCCAACTTCATCCCAGTTTAAATTCTGGAACACTCTCTCCAGGACCGCACAAAACAGTTTCGGAGAAATTGAATCTCCTTGCCTTACCCCTTTTCCAACTTCAAATTTTTCACTGTCTTGATGCAGCCTAATGACAGAAGTGGCAGTCGAGTAAATGTTTCGCAGTAACTTGATGTATGCACTTTCGATGCCTTGATGTTCAAGTGATTTAAGTACTGCTGACAAGGAGACCTAATCGAAAGCCTTTTCAAAGTCTATGAATCCCAAACATAGTGGAAGTTCATATTCATTAGTCCTTTCCATAACTTCATTCAATGTTTGTATGTGGTCCATTGTGCTAAATCCACGACGAAATCCGGCTTGTTCGCTTCCCTGATTAAAATCCAAGTCTCGTTCAATACGATTCAAAATAACTTTGGTGAACATTTTGTATAGGACTGACAGTAAACTAATTGGTCTGTAGTTTTCGACGCGTTCTTTGTCCCCTTTCTTGTACAACAAAATGATAACGGCATTGTTCCAAATTCTGGGTATTTCTCTCTTCCTCAAGCACATCGAGAATAATTTAGCAACTTCCTCTTTCATCTTTTCACCTCCCCATTTAAACATCTCTGCTGTGAGTCCATCTTCTCCTGGTGATTTTCCGTTCTTCATCCCTGGAAGTACTTTATCCACTTCTTCTTTCATTACGTCTGGGACATCAACATCAATTTCTTCTGAATCTTCATCTCCTAGCTCTTCCTCGGAGTAGTACAATTCTGTGTAGAAATTTTCAAATATGTTTATAATTTCTTCCTTATTTCGTGTTACCGTCCCGTCTGGTCTCTTAACTGCAATTATTTGCTTTTTCCCTATCATGAGCTGCTGTTTAGCTTTCTTCAGGCTCTTGTTTTCCTCGATTGTATTTTTAACAAGATTTTCGTTATATCTTCGTACATCCTCTCTTATTTTCTTTCTTACGGTTTTATTTAGTTCTATGTACTCAATCCTCTTTATGCAATTTTCCTCTTCTTTCATTTCCCTTCTTTTCTTCATCAACAGTTTAGTTTCTTCTGAGATTTTGCTCTCTTTTTTCTTTCTGGTACCTGCTATCTCCTTGGCTGTGTCTCTTATTATCTCAGTTAGTATTTTATTTCTGCTATTGATGTTTTCTTCATCCTCTAACTCTTCCAAGGCGCTGAATCTGTTGCTTAGTTCTATATCGAATGTCTGTCTGTGTTTTCCAAGATTTTCCAGATCTAAAACTGACGGTTTTCCTCTGATAAGCTTCTTTCTCTCTAGTCTAGTATTTAGTTTCAGCTTACATCTCACCATCCTATGATCACTCGAGATTTTGAAACTGTTTAGAAAAGACACGTCTTGCACAATTGCCCTGTTATTTGATAGAACGTAGTCTATTTCGTTTTTGGTCCCATTTGGGCCTTTCCATGTCCACTTCCTCTGGGGCGGTTTCTTGAAAAATGTATTGGAAATGAACAGTCTGTTGGCTTCTGAGAATTCCACTAACTTCTCTCCTCTTTTGTTTCTTTTGCCAAATCCAAAGTTTCCCACTTTCGTGTCACTGCTCTGCTTGGTTCCTACTTTCGCATTGAAGTCTCCCATTACAATTTTGTAATGCGATTTGCTACTATCCAAAATCTTCTGAATCTCCTCGTATAGGTCTTCGACTTCCTCCTCCGGGTGCGAGGTTGTTGGAGCGTACACTTGTATAATTTCCATACTGTATCTCTTGTTAATTTTTATTACTACCCGTGCGATTCTATCTGAAATTCCTTCAATTTCTGTGATTCGTGACTTCAGGTCTTTATTAATTATAAAGCCAACGCCTGTCGCTTTTCCAGTTTCTGTTATATATATATATATATATATATTGTAAACGGTCAACTGCTTGTCATGGCATGTGTCAAGTCAACCAATCTAGGTTGATTTATTTATTTATTTTTTAACTGCCCAAATAATAATGGGGAAAAAGCGCATTCTTCCGTTTTATAATAAGGTTTGTATTCAAACTTCATATAAAGAAAATCTCTTCACCTTATTTACCTTTTTGGACGTAAGCCATAGTGCTGTTACCGTCCATACAATTCATTTTATCTTATCTTTATTTGCCTTTTTATTTTTCGCTGACAATAAAGCTATGTATAGACTATTGCTTAGAGTTGGAAGTTTTGAACAACAATAACACGCTCTGACAGGTACAAGCGCCCAAAATTTCACTCCTTGCGACAAAGCTGTGTTGCTCTATATTTTAACCACAGAAATAAACAACATCCAGTTATCGGCAACTAAAAAGAAATTGGTCCTGTCTGTCCTGTCAGCTGTCTTGTGCTCAGTAAAAGGAAATTTATGAATCAAAAGTCATGAAACGCCTGTCCAATCCATGGTGTGCATGTTTTGAGTTTGTCTCCTGAATCTTGAATCTAGCAGAATCATTGCGTTAATGTTTGGTCTTTTAAAAGTCCATTAACTTAGCATCCCTACAAACGAAAATTTGTTTTAAAACCATCTCAATCATTTGTGCATCGTTTGTGCACGCATTCCCAGCCTTTGTGCACAATTAGCTCAGGAGCTACAACACATTAATTACACCTATGCTAAGTAAATGGCAGCATCTCTACAAACGCCAATTTACTTAGCATAGGTGTAATTAATGTGCTGTAGTTCCGAGCTAATTGTGCACAAAGGCTGGGAATGCGTGCACAAAAGATTGAGATGGTTTTTAACCAAATTTTCGTTTGTAGGGATGCTAAGTTAATGGACCTCTTTTTTAACATGTTGGAGAAAAAGAAGCCTTCTGGAAATGTATACAGAAAAAGAAAAGCACAAGTAGCGGCTGAAAGGGAGAAACAGGCAGCAGCATTAAAGAAATTCTTTCGTACTCCTGAAACAGGCAATAATGGAAATGAAAATGTAGAACCAGAGAATGAAATTTTAAATACCAACAAGAAATCAACAGATATTCCAGAAGATCATAACAAAATAAGGTAAGTATATAACATTACGTTACGTATTTTCCCTATATCATTGAAATTGATTAGACTGGGCATAGAGAAGAGGTGTTTTCACAAGCGCAGTTTTCAAGGGGAGGAGAGCCAAATGAAAACTCAGTAATACTAATGGGATTATAGGGGGCAACATATAAGTTATTTGCCCGGATGATATTTTCCCCTTCCTCCGATCCGGCATTTCTCGTCATAGATGGGAGAGAGGGACACGTACAGAAGACCAAAAACAAGAATATGAATAGCAGTCAGTGCTCACTAGTAGAAAGGGTGGTACTTCGAGACAAAATTGCGGGCTGTCTACCTTCCAGGATACAGTGGTGAGTTGGTGTGCCACGTAGGTGAGTTGGCAAGATGCAGAGCTCAGCTAAGTGTGTTTGTACAAGATCATGGGTGAACGTTGTTGGGAAAAGTGGGTGATGACGTCATAGCAGACGTGGTTCAGTTGAGGTGTGAGTTGTTATGATTGACCTTTCCTGTGACTGCAAAAGAAGATGGAGGGCGTGTGAAAATTGTCATCACGTGACGAGGTAATTGAGCTACATTGTTGGCAGATGTTTGTACATATATTGCTAAAATAAAATGGTGAGTGATGACGTAATCTAGTCTGTAACATCGTTAGAAAATTGTGTGGCAATTTTGACTCTCCACAATGAAATTGAAAATACTGACAGAAACCCTTAGCCTACGTTGTTGTCAAATGTTGGATGTGACGTTGCCATGTTGACGTGGACTTGACGGAAGGGATATTGTAGTATGGAGCAACTCAGGACATGATAACTGACGTCAGGAGGTCATTAACGGGGGATGCAGATGCTTGTGGTTTAGTCTAGAACGTAAGATCATTGTCCTTTGAGGTGACCCATGTTTTCATTGCAAGATAGTGGGGATGTGTAAATTTGTAGTGTAGATGGTTGCATTACATCATCAAGCGAGTGTGGCTCTGTTGGCATTTAATGTTGTGTCATATAGGGGTAAACTAAATTTGATGGTTGTGTTGACGTCATCATGCGATTGTTATTCAGTTAGCACATGATGTTACATCATATACACGGACCATCAAAATCATGAGAACTTAATTTTTTGATTGTAGGAAACTTCACTCCCTCGGAATTTTACACCCGTGAAAGTGAAAATGTCTGGAGAAACACTGACTTTGCGAGACCCTCCTTAATTTTGACTTTACACCCCCAAACTGAAAATATTGGGAGAAACCGTAAGTCCGCCAGACTAATCTCCTAAAATCTTGAAACAACAGTCGGGAACTTAAATTCTTTTGGTCATACAAAACTTCACTTACACCACCCTCAGAATTTTGACTCTACATCCCCGTAAACTGAAAATATTGGCAGAAACCGTGAGTCTGTCAGACTTATCTCCTAAAATCTTGAAAGAACATTTGTGAATTTAAATTCTTTTGCCTATATAAAATTGCACTTACACCATCCTCACAATTTTAACTCTACATCCCCCAACTGATAATATTTGGAGAAACCCTTGAGTTCGCCAGAGCAGTCGTTTTTGTGTTAAATCATTAAACGCTAGAGATAGAAAATATAAAAAAACTTACTTAGAAGAATTAAAAATAATAATGAATACCTTTTTTATTATTTTTGCTGAAGGAGATATAACATATACCTTCTTCCGAACGCGAACAGATTTAAACTAGTATCATAATAAAGACAGAAAATAGTTTATCGCATTTGTACATTATCTTACTTCGTCACCTTGTTTTTGAGTGAAGTTGGCTTTACTTTATACAAGGTAAGAGATTGCCTGGCATTGTCAATATCTTCGGGAAAAAAAGGGAAAATACAGGTCATACTTGAATTTCAGAAGTGATTTCATAAATCGGAGGTCAGTTTGCTCTTGAGTGAATTAATATTGTTTTTAGTAAATGAGTAATATGTGTATGTGGTATCTAAGCAAGACATGGCATCACGGTTTGCGAGAGGATTTAGAGATCACTTCCTTGTTGATGCTCCTTCAGTATGTGTACATAAAACGACGTAAGCTCATTACAACTCTCAGGGGTAACGTTCCCTCGGTAACCACTTTCTCTGCGATAGAGATGGTAAAACATGAAGTACCTTAATAGAGGTACGAAGTAGGCATTCGTTAGAAGAAACTGAGGAAAATCATGGAAATCATGTCTTGAATGACCAGCAGAAGAACTCGAAACCACGTGTGTGTTTGTTGCTGATCCGAAGTCCACGACCTCGATCACTAGACCATGGAAACTTAGGTACAAAGAAAAGATTCTATATTAAACTCTTAGCTGAACACGGGATTGCAAACGGGACCAATAATTTAAAAATAATAATTCAGAATCTCACCCTTCAATCTAGTTTGAGACTTTAAATGCATGTTTTCAGCTCTGAAATTTACACAGAGGTTTTTTTCCACGGCTTTTCCTTAGTCACACCAGGCAAATATGTGTTATTCAGTTCAACTTTGAGATTGAATCACTTATGTTCTGATCAGAGCTGGTTATCATGTTACCAAAAGTGACCCATTTTCAGCTCTGAATGGAGAGGGGTAAACGTATCTTGAAGAATATTTTGCTTTCGGCGGAATATTAATGATGATGATTCGAAATAAAAATATGTTGAAATAGTAACTTTCTATTATGCGCCTCAGAGCGCCAAACGGAGCCGCCGTAGCTTACTGGTACAGCGTTGGCATCCCCCTTTCCGAATTGGCACTTTATGCTCCGTTCCGTACCCTTGCTCCGTCGGATGCACCGTCGATGGTTATCCGAATTCCCCCTTCGACGGAGCATTGAAGTGAACGGAGCAACGGAGGACCAGATGGTCACTTGACCCTCCGTTCGGTTGCGCGCTGATGCCATGTTGAAAAGAAAAAAGCCGGCTATTGCATGCCAAAATCCCTTGTTTACTTAGGAGTTAGGACAAATGTGTAGAATTGATCATGTTTAGAATGAACGACTGTGCCGAAATATTTGAATGTAAGTATTTTAAAAGTTTTAAAATTTGATTTCACATTACCATATATTATCGATATTGTACCATGTTTGAGTTATATATCTTCATGACCATTGAATAATTTAACTTCGCAATGTGAAAATATTGTTGGTTAGATTTCCGCAATGGACTTACGTGTAGATATTAATAGATGATAGGGTAATATGAGTAGTTTATTTAAGAATGAACTCTTATAATTATTTGAAGTGTTTTTAGAACTTCAAATGCGTAATGCTGTCAAGGCTCACGACTTAGGTGGTTATTCATAGATCCTGGTATAAAATTATTTAGTGAATTGAATTTATTTTAAGGCCTTTAGGCAACTATGGTTCAGGCCGTATGGATAATGATGGGATGAATTGGTGAAATGAAGAAAGTGGGAGGAAACTGGAGCACCCCGAGAAACCCACGCACACGGTGTTTGTCCACCACAAATTCCACAGTGCATGAACAGGGATCGATCCGACGACCCCTAGCACCAGAGGTTAGCGCTCTACCAACTGAGCCACCGTGACCATAACATTATTTAGTGATTCATAGTTCATGAGACGCACTTATTTTGCAAAAGCTTCCAGAATAACCTGCAGAATTATGGTCATCCTTCGAATAGCTATCAATCTTGGTCTGTTGTTATTTAATATATGCCGAATACCTATAAGTATGGGAATTCTACGCCTACATCTACGTTGCTTTTTGCCTTATTCACTTCGCATCAAACTACCTTCATTTCGCATTGCCCAATTTTCGAGTTACATTACACGCGAAGGGTTTTCAGCTGTTTCCAGACTTGGGTGACATCTGTGGCTAAAATTTTAAACGATTATTTAATTCGGATAAGTGTGCATAATGGAAGTAAACAGGACAGAGCATAACGGAACGGAATGGAGAACCATTGAATTCGGAAAGAGGGATAGTATTCGGAAGGTGGTGGGTTCAATCAAAGTACGTATATAGAAAGTAGCACAATCTCGGTTCCACGAAGCTAGAATGTGGGGTCATGGGCGGGGCCTTCTGTGACGTCAGCAAGGGTACGAGCCAGAGTACAGCATGGTTGAAGCTGAAGCGCGCGTAGTAAATTCTGTAGAAAGATCCCTTATGTTCTTCTTTTTTCTAATTCCACTTTTTACTATTCCCATGAGGAAGAGAGAGAGAGTTTTTAATTTCATATATTGTACTGGTGATTACTGTTTAGATATACTAGTTAAACTAAAATTATTTTAATTGTAATTTTCTATGAAATCTATCTCAGAATACTCTGATAGATAGATACTCTGGTGGCTGTCGTTTTATACATTTTTTGTCATGATTTGACTTCTAGTTTGTTCAAGATCTTGGATAAGATCTTATGAATCAGTGTTTACCATTTAATTTGAGAGCTGCATAAGCAAAGAAAGGTTCTTGGTTGGAAAATAGGTTATATGGCAGTTTTGAGACTTTCTTTTCAGTTTGGAAAAGGGTAGACTTTTGCTTCGTGTTACAAATATTTGAGTAATTTTTGTTATTAAAAATGTGTTTGTGACGTTTAAATGTACATAAATATGCAGTGTCACACTATTGTTTAACTCTTTCTTCAAATAATGATGTGTACAACTGTATTTTTGTTGCTTTTGTCTTGAAACTTCAGTGTAAGAAATCACTGTTGCGCCGTTAAATATTTAATCAAGAAGAAACGGGTGATTAAAGTTGTCGAGAGCGTTTACGGACCATTAGCTTTAACATATGTTGAAGAAACGGTAATTTTTCTGAATTGGACATTATAATATGTACTTAACATATTGCTAAATTCTTAATCTGCGTTGGTAAAACGGGAGATTTGTGTTTTAAGATATTTCATTAAAACAGGGAATGTATTTTTTGAAGTAATCTAAATTGAGGTAACGATAATTGTGTAAGTGTGTTTGCTTTTTTGAGCAGGAAAGTTGAAACATAAACTGATCAAATTACAATTTCCAAATATAAATAATTGCAATATCTTCCAAGAAACAATTGATTGTTCGAAAGAAGGCATACATTTTCTATCCGGCTACTTAGTATAAAAAGTCTTATACTACAGACCCATCATAAGGAATTCGAACCAATCAATAACCTCCAGTTGCATATAAATATAACGATTGTGTTTATATCGTGTCATGTGGTGGTCTTTATAAGCCTACAGTGACCATACGTTCCGAATGTTAGGGTTGTGTTCCCGGAAAAATATTAAAAGTCCCGAATTTCATAAAAGCGTCGATATAATTTCATTTGATAGGGATATTTGAAGTAAATTTTGCGTTTATTTCACTGCAGTGCTTTGAGCAGAGCTAAAACCGGGTCACGTTTTGTGAACTGGCTTAATCCGGAAATAGGTGACCCGCCTTGACCCGAACATAGGTGACCAGTTTGAAACCTGACCCGTTTGACTCGGTCTTGACCAAATGACCAGACTGATTTTGTGATCCTGCAACGCGATGATCGAATACCGCCTAACGTCTCAGACCGCATGACTTCATTAGTAGGCTGTTCTTTGCACACCTTTGGAGTTATTTTTGTTCTTTCCGTGAATATGACACTACTTTCATGTCTTATTACTAGATACAGTAGAATTTCGTGAATAAAGGTATTTATATTTCGTGAGTGATAATGATTAAAATCGTGAGTTCAAGGTAAAATCTCGTGAACATAAGGTTAATTTCTTGAGTAGCTAAAATGATGTTATTAAACATTAGACAGAAACCTTGCACGAATACCACCTAACGCACACTATGAATGCCCTTGTGATTATGTAGTTCGTATTTTCCCCGCTAGATGGCAAAGCACGTTCGAAATTTTTCATACAGACATCTATGCAGGATTCAGTATATTACATTCTAACATTCTCCGTGTTACACGAGTCCGATAGAGTTTTGAAGACGAATTTTTCTCGATTGCTACGCGAGCAGAATTTCAGTATTATTTTCGTGAATGAATTAATAAAAATGATAAAATTTCTTGAGCAGAACTCAGAATTCGTGCATGGGAGCAAAATGTCTACATTTCGCGAGTATTTCGTGAGTTAAAAACTACATTTTCACAAAATGTTAACAACCATCTATCTACTCAATGCGATTTCATGCGTGTTCAAATTTTCGCGAGTCGCGAAATTCTACTGTCCCTACTTACTACTATTGTTAGGAACTTCTCCGCGTCGAATGTTTCGTGTTGTGCTGGTAAAACTCCTGTTTCGATCACCTCCTAAAAAACGTTTTTAACGTAGCAGGAAGGAGAGAATAAAAACTCTGCCATGCCTTCCGCGCCACCGGATCCCAAGCATATATCCGGTGACCGAGAAACCCCGTCCAAAACTTAACCCGGTGACCTGTTTCAGCTCTGCTGTTTTCGGAATTCGGGAATGTGGATAATTCGGAATTCTGGAAAGTCGAGAGGTCGGAATTCCGCAGTGACTTCCTCAGCGGTCAGAATCAAATGGAAGACGTAGTCCATCACGTAGACTAGGGACCATCGATTTATAAATTTCCCGCCAGTCCGATGCTTTCAGAACAATTGAGGAAACGCTGCTGGATAAGGTATAGAACTCCCGAGATTCGAAAAGTGTGAGTTCAGGAGCGTTGAATTTCCGGAGTGTTATAATTTCCAATATTATCAAACATCTGGTATTATAGAGAAGTCGGACCGGTACCAGGTAAAAGGACGCTGTTATGGACTTAAAAATACATCTTTCTTTTTACCTATATCCTCCTAAGGGAACGAAATTCACACATTTTGTCAGATTTTTTTTTAAATTTTAAGACTAATAACAGTAATCACAATTTTGAGGGTTCGCAATGGACCCCCCGCTTCCTTGGTGTTTTCTTGTACAAATCTGGAATTGGTATTCAACTTTAATATTTCTAGATACATTAGATTTGTTTGGAAACAAATCGAATCTTTAATTTAGATAAACTGTTGAAATAATGCAAAAATTGAGCATATTCCATCGAGGGGGCGCGGGTCCCTCGTGTCTCCTTTCTGGATTCGCCACTGAAAGAGAGCTTAAAATACATATTTGGGACCTATGTCTTTATAAGATATTCATTTACATCTATCCCGTCAGATCTGTTTTACATATAAGGCTAATTATAATAATCATAGAAGTGGGGTCCCCCCAATCTTGGTGTTTATTGGTGCAAATTTAGTCACTTGATTCTGTGTGCTTCAATTTTTAACTTGTGATTATATATGAACAGATATTTTCTAAGAAAGGGAGGCCAAACATCTATATTAAAGGAACTAATAGGACCAAATATGCGTTACATAGATTCGAATATATGCAAACCTAAACCATCAACTCATAAAAAAAATAGTATTTGGCGTAAACATGCAAACTGCAACAAACTATCGGTCGAGAGCCGTACTCTGAGGATCCGCGTACCCTTCAATACATCACAGGCCTCAAAGCCGAGAAGCGACAGAAAAACCCGAACGGTGACATTGCTACCTGGGTTCAATCCTCGCGGCCGACTAAGATTTCCAGGGGTTTTCCTCAGTCACACTAGGCAAATGCCGGGATGGCACCTTCAACATAGCCCCTGGTCGACACCTTTCCGCATCTACACTACAAATTGACACATACCCATTATCTCGCAATGAAAACATGGGTCACCTCAAAGGACAATGATCTTACGCTCTAGACTAAACCACAAACATTTGGCTCCCCCGTCAATGACCTCGTGACGTCAAGGATCATGTCCTGACTTGCTCCACACTACAACATCCTTTCCGTCAAGTCCACGTCAACATGCAACGTCGCATCCAACATTTGACAACAACGTAGGCTAAGGGTTTCTGTCAGTATTTTCAATTTAATTGTGGAAAGTCAAAATTGCCACACAATTTTCTAACGATGTTACAGACTAGATTACGTCATCACTCACCATCTTTTTTAGCAATAGATGTATAAACATCTGCCAACAATGTAGCTCAATTACCCTGTCACGTGATGACAATTTTCACACGCCCTCCATCTTCTTTTGCAATCACAGCAAAGGTCAATCAACTAACAACTCACACCTCAACTGAACCACGTCTGCTATGACGTCATTGGCCATATTTCCCAACAAAATTCACCTATGATCCCAACAAACACACTTAGCTGACCTCCGCATCTTGCCAACTCATCTACGTTGCACACCAACTCACCACTGTATCCTGGAATGTAGGCGACCTGCACTTTCGTACCCTTTCTAGTCTCACCGTGCCATCTTCAGCGCAGCGGTATATCTTATTTTATTGGAAAGGATAGAGATCCAATTCCTCTCCTCACTCCACCACACTGAAGGGTTCCTTTTTTAATTCTTTCGAGACAAAGGGTAAGGAAAAAATCACACCTTTGGGATAGATTAAATAGAATAGAACTTTCCCGTATTTAATTATATTAACTATACATCATATAATTAAATATTTGAATTAGAAAAGTCACTTCAACATTAGCTTTCTTTTTATATAAATTACTCAATTAAAGAAACAGTAGCGATTTCCCCCTCCTTCCCTTCGGTACGTCCCTAAGTGCTATATCAATTGAGTGAGGATAACTTGAATAGGCGTTTTCAGTTTTGTGAAAGGGCTCTGAAACAATTTCGAAGTAATCCAATTTTACATCAGAGATATTTTTTAGTGATGAAGCCATCTTATTTACTAATATACTTGTCCGACACTTATCCACATTCGTTTGTATGTATCTAGATCAGCAGTTCGATCGGTGTTGAAATTAGCGAAGTGACCCCAGTTCGCTCCGCTTACCGGAAATTAAACTGATCGCCATTAAAGACGTAACACCAAGAAGGAGACATACGATTAATGCAAAGTTTGCAGAATATGCAGAGCATTGAAAGATAAACCACTGATTAACACGACAGCTCCGTGACGCAACAGAGGCGCCCGATATGCCAACTACTAATAGCAATAGGAGGTAGGCCAGAGAGACCCAATACAGTGGTAGACAACTGTTGATGTAACGTAGGTGTGTGTGTGTGCATATGGTCGAAAATTACCTCGTGGTCGAATGCGGCAGCCCTGCCAGGAGGTTTCCACCTTTGATCGCGGAAGAATTGTGGCATATCGCGACTATAATTAATTCTTCCGTGACATTGGTGCCTGTATTGGACAGCCTGCATCCACAGTGCAGAGCATATGAACACGATGACTCCACGCAACGACATGCTGGATCCCTACGACCGTGTCATAGCATGGGTCGCGAGGACAGACGGATTGTATGTATGGCTCTGGCGGACCGAACAGACACATTCCGAACATTGGCACGTGATGTCTTATCCTTCCTGGCTGGACACAATACTCCCCTGCTTCCTTGGCCGGCGTGTTTACCTGATCTTGCGTCAATTGAACACGTCTGGTCCATGATTCCGCAACGTCTCTCACACCAGAGACCTTCCCCAGCTACAGTTGATGAGCCGTGACTCCATGTCTAACACGCATGGGTTGCCTTACTCCAGGAAGATATCCAAGGGCTTGTCCTCTCTATGCCTCGCCGTTCTGAACGCCTATGGTGGGCCCACAAGCTACTGATCTTCGGCAGTTCTGTTCCGCTGTCGCCACGTTGTTATGCATCGCACAGAGCAGTAAGTTTAATAATTTCCTGCTTGTTCCTTACGGTATCTATCTGCCAAATTTGGGGCTGCTATCATCTCTCCTTCTTGATGTTGAATTTTATATTACGATTGTGTTCCACACAGCACAAGTAAGTCCAATGGACATCCATTGGATGCATTCATGCCATCAATTTTGTGTCCATAGTACGTCCCATGCAGGAGGAAAGGGACATCCATAGAATATTCAAAGTAGACTCGATTGTTACGTCCAATAGATGTCCATATGAGGTACGATTACGGACTTTAACGAATATCCATTGGAGGTCCCGTAACACGTACACGTATATGCAATGGACAGCAACTGGATGTCCCATTTTATGTCCAAAGGACGTGCAGTGGAGCCTCATGAGCAAAATTTTTGTGGGCCCACATCGGGTCTTGACGGAAGGTTATTGAATTTTGGCACTCATAATTAGTTGTAAGTTGTTCGTTGCCTTCATGATGTTATATTATTAATGTGAAATTTTTAATTGTCTTCATCACGATTGAATCTTGGACCTTCTGATTTATTGTCTGCCGCTCTAACCACTCGGCTACAGAGTCGTCTTCAGAATAACTGATATTTATGTTACGAGGACTGTTTCTTTACACAGCAAGGACGTCCATGGGACGCCCAAAAGTTGTATTGGAACGTCCAATTGAAGGCCTGAATTGAAAAACATCTCTGGTCCACTTTTTTCGTATTTGCATTTTTTCTGTTCGTCGGTTTCTGTATCCACTTGCATAAATATTACATCCCAATCCCACCAAAGAAATCTTTTTTTTCATACACAATAATTTATGCTGAATAGGATAACATACGAAGACCTTGTACTGTTTCTCGCTCCTCCTGAAAAATATACTCCGGTGGACTTCAGAGGATTTTCAATTCAGGTCTTCAATTTACGTCCAAATTCAACAATGAACATCCAAAACTGGATATTCTAAAGGCATTCATGTTCGGACATTCACTGGACACCTAAACAACGTCCCAAACTGGATATCCCAAAGAGATCTAAGTAGAAACATCCAATGGACACCGAGAACACGTCCAAAACTTGACTTGTCAAAGTGATCCAAGTAGGGACATCCAATGGGTGCCAAGAAAACATCCAAACTGGATATCTCAGAGAGATACAAGTTGGAACATCCAATGGATGCCAAAAACACGTCCAAAACTTGGCCTCTCAAAGTAATCGAAGTAGGGATATACAATGGATACCAAGAACACATCCCAAACTGGATATCTCAGAGAGATCCAATTAGTGACATTCAATGAACGCCAAAAATACGTCCAAAACTGGGTATGTCAAAGTGATCCAAGTAGAGACATCCAATGGATGCCAAGAACACATTCCAAACTGGATATCCCAAAGAGATCCAATTAAGAACATCCAATGGACACCGAAAACACGCCCAAAACTGGGCATGTCAAAGTGATCCAAGTAGGGACGTCCGATGGGTGTCAAGAACACATCCCAAACTGGATATCTCACATAGATTCAAGTTGGAACATCCAATGGATGCTAAAAACACGTCCCATACTGGACGTGCCAAAGAGATCCAAATACGGACATACAATGAACGCCCAAAACAAGTAAAAACTAGACATCTCAAAGTGATCCAAGTTGAGACATCCATTGGATGCTAAAATCTCGTCTCAAACTGGACACCCCAAAAAAGATCCAAGTTTGGATAACCAATGGACTCAAATACACGTTCAAAACGGTCATCCCAAAAAGTTCCAGGTTTGAACATCAAATGGATGGCGACAACATGTCCAAAACAGTTCATTCTAGTCATAAGAGAGAAAAGAAAATGAAATTTTAGGTGAAATTGAAACTGTTGTACCAAAGCGTGTTCAATTTGCTACCACTACAAAATAAACTTTAACACTCGCAGTAGTTAATACATATATTTGCACCAAAAACGTTGTTGCAGTTCATTGTAAACAATCAGCTCGGAATAATTTTTGAACGACTCTGAAGGTAATAAAATTAAGACTTGTTATTTGTGTTATATCAGCATCTACCGAAAGTTCATTAAGCAGAATTAACGGGAGCTTATGAAATTGAAGACATATCTTTAAAAATCGCAATTACAACTATTTCGTTTCAAAAATGTCTGCAGTGGCAATTAGTGTCGCAGAGATCGTGATTTTAGAGAGAAAGTGATGACATTCGTAACCTATACGCAAACATTCAGACGTCAAAAATTCAGATCATAACCAAACTTCGTATATTAATCTAGCAAAACTCCTTTAAATTCTTTTTCTAGAACCTGCCATCCAATAGGAAAGGCGTAAGTGGTAATTAATGAGTAAGGTCTGACTTTCGGAGACCGGTACAAAAATTATTGTGACAATTTCTTCGCGGAATTGGCGGCGTTGGGCGACTAGTAGAGCGTTAGCTTACCATGAGGAAGATCTCTGGTCCGAACCCTGATCATAACAGAAAACTTTTTAATGCTCTTCCTTTAATGCATGTGCAACTGTAATGTTTTGTAATATCCTTTTGACATGTAAAATGAATGGATAAAGACCTCGAATCCATAGTAGATATTAAACTCTAACATAATACAGATAATGGGTTAAGTGAAACTATCGATGTACTAGTCAGAGCTGAAACGGGTCATTCGGGTCAAGTCTGGGACCGTATCACGGGATCATCGAGTGTATGCCTGAGACTCGGTGACCCAATTTCGACCTGGTGACCCTCAGGACTAGTGATGAGCACAAGAGTCTTGGTCTTGCATGCAAGACCAAGACCAAGACTATACCTGCAAGACTTGCGCAAGACCAAGGCCAACCTGCAAGAGTCTTGCACACGCACTATTTGAATATTTTTAAAACGTGGAAAGAAAGGGGAAAACATATCCTTCAATTGAATTTCTTTGGCTTCTGTAAAAATACCGCTGGAGTGAAGCTGTTGCCAGTTGTGCAAACCGTGTAAGTGGATCTGAGAATCATGCCGGTGTTACAGTAGCATACTAAACTAAACTTACATTGTACACTACTGTACACTAAACTTACAATAGAAGGAAAAAGTTTCTGTTAAGGACCATGTAAAGCCAAGATCTCCGACAAGAGATGGCAGCACTATCCCTGTATATGTCTAATATATTTTTATCGTTGCACGAAATTTCATTGCTGCTCCTACAAATTCAATCCTAGATACTTCAAACTTTCAGGGAAGAAAGTTCTTAAGTAATTCAAGAGTTCTACCTGTGCCGATTTTTCATTTTCTTTCTTTTTCATTGTTGAAAGAATTGCATTTTTATAGGCATAACAACAATGAAACGATTTCAACAATGAACAAGATAGAAAATGAAAAATTGGCACTGATAGAACTCTTGAATTACTTATGAACTTTCTTCCCTGAAAGTCTGAACTCTCTAGGATTGAATTTGTAAGAGCAACATTGAAATTTCGTACAACGATAAAAATACATTAGACACATACGGAGATAGTGCTGCCATCTCTCGTCAGAGATCTTGGCTTTATATTCCCCTTAAGGATAATTTGGATAAAGGGCAAAAGGAAGTCTGATGTCCTGGCTTTTCTGATGTTAGGTTTGTCGTTTTATGATCTATTAATTCAGATAAAGGTAGATTATGGTCCGTTCGGAGTCTGTATTGATTTGTGTAACCAAGTCTTTGTGTTCTAAGCTACAAAATGTCTGTTGATATGTGTTATGTGTTATTGAGAACTGAGTTGTTTTATGTGTTATGCTACGGATAATTGAGACTGAATAAAACAACAGTTTTTGCAGTACACTTGGTAATTGCTTGTCACTTGTAGATAAAGTCGGGAGGAATATTACTAGATGTGGGCTATGGTTTTGGATGCAACGCAAAAGTTACTTTAGAGTAAGCTAGAGATAACAGGCGTGATGGGCTTGTATTGAGCACAGAAATGCTTCAAATTCTGTAGGTTTACTTTGATACATTTGTTCAACAGAAAAGTATTGGTCCACAAGCTCGTAAGTAATTTTACCGAGCGGCCGTTGGTAGATCGTTGGCGCCGCATTCGGAAGGCCCGTGGATGGAATTCCGCGACCGGCCATCCTGGTTAAGGTTTTCTAGAGTTTTCCTCAGTCTCACCAGGCGAATGCTGGGATGGTACCTTAACTCAAAGCCCTGTCCGCTAACTTTCCCATAGTTGTCTCATAGCTTAGGCCCTAGATACCTATTAGGCTTATTCAAATTCAAATTTGTAAGTAATTATATCCATCACTCTTCTGTCAGAGCTCGCTTGAGCCATGACTAGTCTCATTATCGTCAATTGTCTGGGTTTGTGGACATGAGTGCTTCTTAGACGAAAACAACACTCACAAGTGAACCCTTTTTGCTGTTCAGCGAGTTTTGACTTCGGACATGTTTTTTGAAGCATATAGATAGCGAAAATAACACGCATAGACTCGCACTCTGTCATATATTTGTGTCACGAATAAGTCGAGTCGTGTAATGTGAGCGACTTTTAAGCAGTAAAATCAACCTTGAAGTTGAAACTTTATATTAACTAAATGAGTTATCAGATGCATTTCCAGTTTCACCATGAAAATGTTCGCAAATTGAATGTTTTTATACAAACTCCAGTTTATGATCGAAAATGAACAAACTTCCATAGAAAGTAATGCCGTAAAGGAACAAAAATACAACTGTGGGAAAGGGGGGCAGGGGATTATAAATACATAAAAAATAATGGTTTCTAATACCTTTTGTGGGGCTTAGGGCGCTTGCAATCGCTAAGCCACTGATCGACTACACGGTTTTTAAGAAAGAAGCGAAGCGTTGGAGCGAGCATAGCAAAAAATCGAGTGCACCTCATGGAGATGCGTAGCAAAATCGTTCCGATTTCCTAGCGGTTTCGCAAATTGGAGACCCCGGCAAGGTCTGGGGACTCCGTTACGTTCTTAAAGTTAGTTCTTAAAGAAAAAAAAAAATATTACGATTATAAAGTTTGTAAAAATATGTTGTAATTATAAGTAAAATTAGAATTCGTTTGTTGAACTTTAAATACCTAAATAATAATAACGGACTTGATTTCTTTACATTTATCTTTAAATAAGAGACGAAAACGTGAAATGATGGAGAACAAATTTATTGAATCACTTTTTTAACGAAAAATCAGAGAAAGTGAATCTGTTTGGATTGAAAAACAATTCATTATGCTTATTTTCAGTTTTAGAACTTGTTAATTCACTATAATTAGTATTATTGTTTAACTGTTTCATTTTAAAGTTCAATTTCGAATGTTTATAAAAATATTCAAATCAGTTGCGTTTCCTCGTGCTTACCACAGTTATTTAAAATATTTAACTTTAAAAAAAATTAATAGTAAGCGTGTATGTTAAATAAGATATTTGAAACAAATATAAGATGTTACATGACAGACGAGAATTTATTTTGGTAAGTATTTAGAAAAATGTTTACTTCTCAAATTATAAATTATAATTTTAGTTTTTAATATATTTATGATAATGTTTGTATCGTAAGGGATATTTGCAAATAAGTTGGACTATTATTGCTTTAAATGTACATAACTAGACTCAGTGCAATAGGAGTCCGACCCATTTCATACCACAACATGGTGAACAAATCTCTTATCTTATTTAGCACATTTAGCTTGTTTTGTTTGTTTTTTTTTACTTAAATACATAATTTTAAAGTGGAATAGCGGAAGAGAGTTGTTGTGTGTTAATTATTTTTGTTTGACACCTGCTGCGAAATATCAAATCTTTGTAGTTTTCGTTTCTTCCGTTTCTCTGGAAACTAGGTTCGACTATTGTCGACATATTATTTTGTTTTTGTCTTTCTTTGTTCAAAAGCAAATTCCTTGCGTTCCAGGCATTTTAATTCAAAGTACAGTATTTTCTTGAGTGATAATGAGCCATGAAATTGATAAAAATGAAAAAGCTCAGTCATCGTGTTTTATTAGTGAAAATAACTAACATCGAATCGGCGTGACTGCCAGCCATCCTTGTTGAGATTTTTCCGGGTTTCCCTTAGTTTTACAAGAGAATATCGGAATGAAACCTTAAGGAAAGGTACTCGTCGAAAGCATAAAAACCTCTGATAGCCTGTGCCATGGACTAGATGCCTGACAACACTGTAGAATGAAAAATAATTTAAGAAATTAAAAGATGAAATTAATCTCTATTTAATGTTTTAGGCACAACGAAACTTTTTATTTATTTCAATTCGCTGCCACGTGTTTCAGTTGAACGTTGGAGAGGAAATATGTACAAGGTCGTGTAAGTCATAACGGAAGTGAATGAAATGAAAGTTTTTCTCACATCCCTAGCTTCTTTCTTTGTGATAAAAAAAAAACACACATTTTGAAAATGCTGTTAACGAGAACACTGGCTCTCACGCAGGTTAAAATGTAGATCTATATTGTAAAAATAAAAGAAAACTTGGGTAAAAATGTGGCTTATTCAGGTTTAAACGTATATATAGGTGAAACGTCATGATGATCCATAACTGAATTTTATGTGTAGTATAATAGAGATATAAAAGTTTGCTTTAATGATATTACTAACATAAAGTCTCTGTTCAACGTACACTGTAAAAAATAGTTGTGTTAATTCAACACAATGCGGTGTCCCAGCGTGACTACCACTTTTGTGTGTTAAATCAACACAACACATGGTGTTGATTTCGGTACTGTAAAAAAAAAGTTACGGAGGCAATGAGATTTGAACATGGGTTGCTCAATTAGAAGTCGAGCGTCTTACCGACTAAGCTAAATCGTCGGACAGAAAATGAAGTAGATGCAAACGATATTTAATGAACAACATTTGAATTAAACGACTACACTATAGATTTAAATAGTGTATGGGTTCAAATATATGTTGTTGAATCCCCAAAACATACTAAGTTACTTGCACGACTTATGACATGCTTTAATCACTTCCTATTTGTCAATTGGAAAACATAATTCCCATTCATTGAGAATAATTCTATTTCTATGAAAGCAAGCAAGATGGCGGAAGACAACACATGAGCAGCATTACTGCTTTCTTATCGTAATAATATGTCGAATGCTGCGCTTACTTTCATAGAAATGGAACATATTCTCAGTAAATGGGAATTGTGATCCCTAATTGACCAATGAAAAAGTGATTAAACCATGGCATAAGTCGTGGGAGTAACTTTGTTTGTGTTTACGGTTCAGCAAGAATTTTTTAATCCTCTATATTGTTTCAATCTAGTACTTTTTCCGTCTGACGATTTAGCGAAGTCGGTAAGACGCTTGACTTCTAACTGAGTAACCCATGTTCAAATCTAGCTACAGCCGAAACTTTTTTTTTTCTTCCAGTACCGAAATCAACACCGTGTATTGTGTTGATTTAACACACAAAAGTGGTAGTCACGCTGGGACACCGAATTGTGTTGAATTAACACAACTATTTTTTACAGTGTATAAATTAAGGTTCCTGTAGGTGTGCATTCATTGCCGAGTCTTTTTACGTGGAATTGAACACAAGTAACTTGTCAGCTTGGCGAAGCAAGAGAAGATCAAGAGCTTTGAAGAAAATTATATAGTTATCACTGGAAGCAATAATCGTCCTAAATGTAAAAGTGTACCAGCGCAGTCAATAATATGAAACACAATGATGACTTCTTTTACTGTCCGCTGTCCTTGTTAAGATATCTAAAGTACGGTATTTTCTGGGTCACAATCCTCTATTTCGTCAAAATTCCACGTCCATCTCAGCTGCAGGAATCACAGGTAACGTTCAGGTGAGAGTCAAACTATAAGTAGAAAAATTATACGTAATTGAATTGTTGTGCTTTGTTGAAAAAGAGTCACTCCCAATTGAAGTATACAGGGAAAGAAGAGGGAAGGGAGATTTCTCGTAAAACGCAATTTATAGTCTCATTTACTCCCATGTATTTTACATTAAAACCGCTGTGGCTTGGTGATTGTTTGAGCTTTTGGACCGAAACTTTCTAAGCTATTAGCTGTCATTGTGTAGTAGTACTTGTTACGAGTACAAACTCATATTTTAAAGTGCACATTCCCTCTTCTTTCCCTGTAAACTTTAATTGTGTCCTTAGAAAGACACATTCTCAGCTTAGATGCATAGCTAGAGAGTAGCATACCCTGAAAGTATGTTAGCTAATATCAAGTTCAATTTTGCATTATTTCAAGCGATTTTCACTTGCTCAATATGACTTTATGAAAGAAAAAAAATCTTTCTGAAATACCCAGGATATATATATATATATATATGTATATATATATACGCCCTAGCCGAGCTGGTCTACCGGTTCCCGTAAGATCACCGAAGTCAAGCAGCTCTGGGTCTGGTCAGTGTTTGGATGGGTGACCGTTTCAGCACTCCAGATGGTGTTGCCTGTGCAGCGTCCACCCAGCGTCGTGAGGCCAATTGGGGAGCTACCTGAATAAAGAGGTAGCGATCACAGTTGAGGGCTTCGGCTCTCCTCTCCCAACACGTCTGGTCAGCGTGGGAGCAGTAGACCACCTCCTCCCTCCGGGAGAGGCCTCATCCAGTAGTGGATTGAATATGGCTGTGTATTATATATATA